>PVKN010000008.1:0-25178 GCA_004027915.1 Capromys pilorides | reverse complement strand
ATGGCACAAATAAAGGTGAGCAACGTCCTTGTTCCATCCTCACTGTCACACCTGTGCTGTCCAGTACGGCAGTCACAGGTCAGAGAGATGCTGCAAACAAGATGATAATGAAGAGGGTGTGGTGGTGCTGGCCTGTGATCCCAGAGCACAGGAGGCTGAGGCAGGAGGATCCTTGGAGTTTGAGAGTAGTCTGTGCTGCAAAGTGAGCTCAAGGCCAGCTTGAACTGCAGAGCAAGACTCTGTCTGAAAAGGACAAAAACCAAACCTGAGCAGCACACAAACTCAGCTTCTTGTGCCTTGCTATCTTGTTGAGGAGCTCCAGCCACACAGGATGTCTCAAGGGCTCCAGTGGCTGGCACTGGCTCAGGATCTTTTCAGGTCCCTGCAGCACAGAGCTCAACCTGTAACACGCCCCTTCCCTGAGAGTGCAGCTCAGTGGCCTCCTCTGGGTTCCATAAATACCCACAAGTGTCCCCACATCTCGATGGCAGCTGGACAGCATGGCAGTCTCTGGCCAAATCTGGCTGCAGCCTGTCTGAGGTCACAGCCTCAGGGTTTATACTGGTGGACACCTATTGGACAAAACTCTGGGAAGCACTTACTTGGAACCCCAAGGTAGAGAAATATCAGTTCCACTTTTCTCATTATTACTAAGCTTAGGTATCATTAATAAAACTTCTGCAGAAATTTATTTTCCCTTTGGGTTTTTGTTGTTGTTTGTTTTTTTGAGCCAGGGTTTCACTATTCAGTTCAAGTTGGCCTTGGAATCGCTATGCAGCCCAGGAGGTTTTGAATGCATAACTATCCTCCTGCCTCAGCCTTCCAAATGCTGGATTGGAGGTTGCACCACTACACCCTGCTCTTTTCCCTCTCATATTTTTCTTCTAGGCCCACAAAGCTTTGTCCATGATGGGCACAGAGAAGCAAAGTAAAATGTATGTCCACAGCATTAGCTAGCCCCTTTCTGGAGACCTGGAAGCACAGCCAGTTTGCACAGGCAGGATGGAATCACTTCCCCTCCAGAAATCAAAGACACTGTCCTGGGGGGCTTGCAGACCCAGCTTCAACCCTCTTCCCCAGGGTATCTCCTCTGATCCACAAAAGGCCAACCTGAGTGGAAATGACGGTTGTGAAAGGCAGTAGACAAAACAAAACCACACTTGCCCAGATCTGTGTCCCCAGGGCAGCTCTGCCAGACTCAAAGAGTTGTGCAAACATTTAGATGGCAGCTGTGTCTCATCACACATCCAACTTTGCAAAAAGCACGGAGCATTAATGAAAGTGCCAAATACTTCCTTCAGCCTTCCAGGAAGCACAGAACTGCACTGCAGGCTGCAGGCTCAGTGCACAGAAGACCAATAATGGACGCATCTTCTTCTGGGTTAGTGCATGGCCTGGTGAGGAGCAGTGTCATTAAGAATTAAGATCAAATAAACAGAGTCAAATCATAGCTTGTGGAAATATGTTCGCCTAAGGACAGACCAGAAGGGTACCTTTAGTCATTACCTAATAAAACAGAAATTAAGCACAAGGACGTTTATAACACTCTTCCAAACACCACAAATTAGACATACTCAAATGTCTGTCAATGATAAAATGGGTAAACTGTTGTATTCATACTAAAAAAGTTACCAAACAGTGGAAAGAAATAGGAATGAACATGAATGAATTTGACAAAAACAGTAGAAGCAGAAGGATACTGCAATATTAGACTACAATATCAGAACATAGGCAAACCTAGACGAGGATGCTAATGTATAGGAATGACTGAAGGCAAAAGTACAAATTAGAGCAAGGAGAGGGCAATGTGCCAGTTTGGGAGGCAGTGACTGACAGCTATGTTGGTGAAGAGGGGCTCCACTATACCCCTGGATGCTGATCATGACCAGGACACCAGTGGACTGAGGCAGCAGTCTCACTGCAAATTAGCTGTGAGTCTAGCACACAGCCCAGTGGCAGAGCTCAGCACACACCAGGCCATGGCTTCAATTCCTAACAACAAAAATAAATTACACACGTTTATCTGATGAAGTATGCAAACAAATGAAAGGACATTTAAAACACTTTTTAATGGGAAAAGATATTAACCAACTAGATAAGTCTGGAGGAAGAGCCAGAAAATGCTGCCAAACTGGAAGTGAACTCCTTGGGGCTAAGTTATTAGCCCAGCTTTGGGACAATATGTAACTGCTACACTATCAGGGAGAAGCTAGGGACAGGCAGAACTGCAGTCAAGGTTGGCCCACTCTGCTCTGGGTTTTTGCTTAACACCAGCAGGCTCTCAGCAGCCTGCCTGGTAGCTCCGGGTGCTCTTGCTCAAATTCTTCATCTAATCTTAAAGGGTAACCCCAAGGGCAGGAGATTAGACAAGAAACGCAACTGTCACCTTTGTCCCTTGTGTAGTTTCCATTTCTGTTCCTACTCAGTATCCTAAAGTGCATAGTGATACCATGTCTCAGAAAGACAAGAAAAAGGGCTGGGGAGATAGCTCTGTGGCCTAAACAGCTGCCTGACAAGTATAAGGACCTGACTTCGATCCCTAGTACCACATGCCATGCCAGACCTGGAAACCTGGGTGCACTGTGCCAGCCAAGCTGCATTATGAGACCCTGTACCAAATAATTAATAAATAAATAAATAAATAAATAAATAAACGAAAATCACTGCTCCCTTGACAAAAACTGGAAGATTTTTTTCCCTCTAGACCATCATGAACCTATGTATACTAATCTTGAAATGTTTAAAACTTCAGACAAAAAAGTCCTCACTATTCTACACTTCACTTCCACTTTCTGTTGTTCCTCCACCAAGCAGAGAATTAAGCATCAAAAAGTGTCAAATGAACACATTAAACAATAAAACAGGAAGATTCACACTTCACATTTCTACACATGAAAACATGCACAGACAACCCCTGGAAGGCGTCACAGGAAGTTATCACACTGGCTTCCGGGGACAGGCAAGAAGATGGTGACAAGAGGCTCAGTGCCAGGGATAGCCCAAAATATCTACTCCAGGGCAGACTTGTGAACTGTCTATTTAAAGAGAAGGGAATGATAAGAGTGGAATAATGAAAAGCGGGCCATGCTGATCCAAAGTCCAGGATAGGGCATGGGCTCTGTAGCTCCCCAACTCTGGCCAAGGTGATCACCAGGGCCCATGAAGTGCAAAGCCACGGGAGGTCCCAGGGACAGCAAACACCCATCAAAGAAAGGAGAAGGCTGGGGTGGAAATCCCAGCTCCAGTGATATCATCATGAGACACAGACATGGCATAGCTCTGGGCTTGGAGACATACTGCAGAGGGAGGTGCCATCTTACTAGGCTCTCTGATTCTGGGAGTGCCAAAACACCTACTTTCCTTTCTCACAGGCTGGTCCTGCAAAGATGTTCTCAGGAATAGTTTTAAAGTAAGAAACAGGAAAGAACTCCAAATGCCTGCACTAGGACTATGTGGCTCCATACAGTATGCTGTTAGGCAGCTGTGTGCTGTGACTAAAAGCGCTGGTGCCCCAGGCGTGAACACAAGATGCAACAAGAACATACACAGCTCTTGAACACACCACCTGGCCCAAGCAGAGATGCTGAGTCAACAAGGACTTTGCACTCAAGTCCAAATGACCCAGCACCCACACACTCCCCAAGCCCTGCACTACAAGCCTAGCCTGAACATCCAGCCACTAACTCGGGCTTTGCAGGTCAATGTTTCAGAGAAACAGAAAAAGATGACAGTGAACTCCAGCTCTCCCAGCACTTCCTATCCTGATGTGTGTTGGGCAGAAGAAAGAGTATCTGGGAACCTAGGGCAGTGGAGAAGGGAAGAATGTGTGGCGAGACAGCTCCTGCCTGGCCATGGAACACAGACCGTGGACATAGACAGTCCAGGCAGCTGGGAGCATGGCTACCACCTTGGGCCAGGCCCTGGACTCTGCCGTAGCAGTGAATAGAACCCAGAGGCTGAGAAGTTGACCTTCAGCTGGGACAAGGTCAGCCTTCCCTTCTTTTCAGTGCCAGAAGACAATAGAATCCTAGGCCGGGCTGATTTCCCCAGGAAACAAGGCTCAATCCACATGAATTCACTTCTGTAACATAAACAGGGCAGAGCAGACCTGAGATCCCTGAGTGTTCTGAGCCCCAGACTGAGATGAAAAGAACAAAAGAGAACTTAGCTTCCTGAAGCAATGGGTATCTGCCTGGGGACACTGTTACACGCAATGTGCCCTGTGGCTTCTGTCCCCTTTAACCCCATTCAGCATGCTGGGCTCACCACTCCCAGTAGGCCAACCCTCCACGGATGCCTTCCTGCTGTTCATAGGCTGTCATATTTGTGTTCTTCCAGAAAACACATCTTATAACTATGATCACAGGCAGAAGCAACAATGCATTAAACATAGATATTAAACATGGTGCATGCCTGTTATCCCAGCACTCAGGAGGAAGAGACAGAAGGATGTCCAGGAGTTCAAGATCAGCCTGGGTTACACACTGAGACCCTGTTTCAAAAGTGGGGTTAGGGGCACTGCTGAATACCTTCAGAGAAGAGGATAAGGGTCAAATTTTTGCCACTGGTTTTAGAACCAGACAGACTGGTTTTAGGCCTTGGCAGGTGAGTTCCCCTCACCGACTTATTTCCGCACCATAAGTTGGGAATAGTGACATCTGCCTCATTGAATAAGATCATCAGTGTATATACTGTGTCTAGCCTACAGCTGGCATGCAATAGCTGGCAGCAAGAGTAATGCCTGTTTTTGTAAGGGCAGGGTATATACACCATGCCAAAGAAAGTATCTGCTAGAAACACATCACCCTCAGGTCTTCCTTGTTGCTAGATAAGTACTTTTCAGGACTGACAACAGCTATGACAATCAAAAAAGCCTATCAAGAACAAAATACCTGGACCAGGTAGACAGCTCAGTGGCACAGTGCCTGCCTGGCAGGCTCAAGGTCCTGAGTTCAATTCCTGCTCAACTCCCCCTCCCCCACCAAAAAAACCCAAAATATCTTTGTAGCTCAGGCCAGTCTTTCACTTCCACTAGTAAGCTTTTCCACCCACATTTTTCAAGTATTTCCTGATGTTTCTCTCTGACTACCCCACCAGGGTAACAGGCTGTGGTACAGCAGGACTCTAGGGCCAGCATTCAGGGGCGAAGTCCCATGTCCTCTCAGCTTTAACACTGGGGTCCAAGGAGCAGAACCTGATCTCAAGTGCAAGGTGACAGGGCATGGCTTCTGACATTCAGGTCCCTCCTCTCTACCTTAGAGGCTCCACAGCAGGGAATTAGCAACAAGGCTCCAGGCAAAGTTGCTCCCTCCAGCCTCTAGGGCATCTCCTCTGCAGCTGGGGCCCAACCAGATCCAAGCTCTGTCCACTGTCCCCCAATGAACAGCCATAGTGTTAAAGTAAGGGGTAGCAGTCATGACTCTCCCCGCAAGCTTCACAGTGCTCCTTGGGAAGGACATCCCAAAAGTGCCACTCAGGTACAGTGTCAGCACCTGGGAGAACCACCTGAGGTCACCATGGCAGCAGCTGGCATATGGTCTAAAAAAAGCTCAAGAGCCCATATCAACAGTGACACTCCAAGCACACTCCAAGCACATCTTAGGCAATGCTTAGCACAGCCTGTGAAGTCACCACCATCTGCCCAATTTAGAATAGGAGACACTGGATCAAAGAATTTAACAGACCTCCCCAAGGATATTCATTTGGCTATGAGCTCATGAAAAATGCAAGAGAGCACTGAAGATTAGGGGAGAGCAAAGTGCACCTTTCACAAATGTGCTCTACAGCCTGTTGGAGCTGTAGGTGGAACCTGTCTTGACATCTGCTTTCCTAGTTTTCTGGGGAATCAATCTCTGCCTTCCTCCTACACTTCCTTTAAATCCTTTCTCGATCACCCCACCCTGCCAGCACTATAGCCAATAAAGCTGCTGCTCCCACTCTGTGCCCACTTGGGAGAGTGCCGCTCTCTCCACTCCCTTGGGGCAGTCCCCCGCTTGCAGACATCCAACTCCTGCCACCACACGGGCAGGCAAACAGCCCTTACTGAGCCCCTGGCTCACCAGCCTCTGCTCCCAGAAGCCTGGCACACCTCCAGCCTACCTTGGGTAACCACTTGTGTCTCAGACTCTTTCCAAAGGCCAAAGACTAGACGAGAGGCTGGGGAGTGCATCAGGACACACCTCCACCCCTGGGCATTCTAAGAGAAAGATTAAATTACTGCTATCTTAGTCTTGCCATTTACATCTTCCACTCCCAAATTCCTGCTTCTCATCCAAAAGAATCTGGCTCATTTCCCTAAGGTGAAAAGAGGCAGGGAGCTAGGAGAGCCACACAGTAAGGCCAAAGAGAGGCAAGGAACCCCAGGCTGCCTGAGGTCCCACACAAAGCCAACCTCTGTACACAGCAACTATCATTTCTAGACAAAGAAGAGACAATGCCAGTAAGGCTCAGGTGCCTTTTTTGATTTCTGTTTATTGAGACAAGTCTTGCTTTGTCCTTCAAGCTGGCCTTGAACTCACTACATAGCCTAGGTAGGCCTCAATCTCCTACTGCCTCAGCCTCCCAAGTGCTGGGATACAATGGTGCACCACCAATACCTGGCTTCTAAGTGCTAGATCATCATGTGCCCACACAGCTACCACACACAGCTCCCCACCCCTAAATGCATCATCACTATTTTTCTGCAATCTACACAGTGCAGGCAGTGGATGATGGAGAAAGGGAGCTAAGGGAGGACCCACACGAGGACCACCCTTCTTACTTCTAGAAAACTACTCATCCCTCCCCATTCTCAGAGTCAGGCTCCTCACAAGGAGCATCAGCACAGGAGAAGACAGATCTGGTCTTCCATCCTGCCTCCATACACAGAGGTCTGGTCTGCTGGGCCTCTGCTTCCATAAATCGCAGAAGGGCCATGGGATGTATCTGTGTAGGACTCCCGGGAAGCCTGGTGAGGACTACTGCTTGTCCTCCTTTCCCAGGAGTTAACACCAGACGAGAGCACAAAGGCTCACCCTAGAACAAAGAAAAGCCTGCCTAGGGCCTGGTCTCTAAGAGGGATCCCCAAGAGAAGTCCTCAGGTAGAAACCCAACCCTCCCCATTCTCAAACCCAGTCGACAGGTTTCTACCTGAACACTTCCAGTTGTAGACTTGGTTTCATGCTTTATACTCAGGGTTGCCCAGAACCCTCCAGAAGACCAAAAGCAGGGTGGGGAAGATCAGTGTCTACCCTGTGCCCAAAACACACAGGCTGCTTCACCTGCCAGCCTCTAGGACCTTCAAGTGATGACAGCTCTGTGATCACAACAGGGCCTCATTCTATGGTTCTAGACAGGTAGGACCACACACTGCTGGTATTTCTGGGTGGTAGACCAGCCACAAGCAGCAGCTGAGAGCCAGGAGGAAGAACATGGGGACAGAGACGAGGTATGGAAGAGGCTAGGTGTGGTGATGCACACTTGTCATTCTCACACTCAGGAGGCTGAGGACTGCTAGGAGCTGGAGGTCAGCCTGGGCTATGCAGTTAATTCAAGACTGGCCTACACTACATAGCAAGGTCCAGTTTCTAAAGGAATAATAAAAGCGAGGAAGGCACATTCTTTTTTACTAGCTTCAGGTTGGGCAGCAACATGCCCTCAACAATACCCATGACTGGGTACAGGAGTGCAGAGGGTGAAGGGCTGGGGCTTAGGAGAGAGGCCAGGCAAGCAGGAGCAGAGTACAGGCAGCAGGCATCAGCCAGCTTCTGTCACTGTGGACAGACACCTGAGAAAGATGATGGAGGAAAGGTTCATTTGGGCTCTAGCTTTGGCTCCATGGCTGTGAGGCCTGTGAAGAAAAAGAACTTCACAGTGGAGGGCATGGTGGGGGAAACCGCTCACATCAAGGTAGCAGAGCAGGGCTATCTAGTCCCCAAGGTCATGCACCCCTTGACCTGCACCTGCTGACAGGGCCATCTCCTTTACATAGTGCCATAATGGGGACTGCGCCCTAAGGACCCAAGTCTTGGGGGATCTTCATATTTAACTCTTGAGTCAGTGGCATGAGGCAAAGGTAAAGCTGCCTGGGACCCTGTCACTATGGCTGGGCAGGAAGGGGCAGTTAGAGCAGAAAAGGCAGGCAGCTGTTGGCTGGGTTCTGAGGGTCAGCAGAGCTGTTTATTTTAGCACTGCCAGGTGCCTGTTTCTACCCAAGGGAGGACTTTAGACTACTAGTTTTGCTTCCTGCCTTATATCCAAAGAGAAGCAAACTGGAAACCTCTGTAAGAAATAAGAGGAAAGGCAAAAGATAACTCCCCGGGGAGAGACACAGCCAGAAGGATTCCCTCCCTACAAGAGGGACACTGGGACTGAAGATACCATGGAGTAAGACCCAAGGTCCCCAACTTCACACTGCATCCACTGATGCCTGCTGCAATTTCCACAGCAAGTCCTGGGAATGTCACATAGGGTGTCTGAGCCCCAGACCAGCAGCTGTAGGCACATCAAACACAAATCTCCCAGCTCCAAAAGGCTGGTTCTCAGGATAGGCTGTTGCCTGCTATGCAACCATCATGCACGGTACTTTCTCTGCCTCCAGCAATGGGATGGATCACGATCTCCCTCAGTTCTGCTGATCCCAGCTCCTCAGCTGGGATCAAAGAAAGATCGACATCTGTCATAGGGGCTGAAAGCAGTGGACTGTGCTAAGTGAGAGGATAAGAACAGTGGCAGGGAGAAGGTGGGGGCCAGGACCAGGATTCTTGGGGACTATCTGGGCTCTCACCTAGCATACTGTAACCTTCAATGTTTCACTTTTCTAAAGCTCTGGATGCAAAATTCTAAGTGGTAGCTTCACAACAGCTGCACTTTAGTGATCTTTCCAAAGAAAAAAACTATACATTTCAAGGTATGTGACACAGCAGATTGTTCTTCCTGAAGAATCTAAAATTTCTGCCTGCAAATCTTAAAAAAAAAATCATTAGCTTTTAGGGGCTGGGGAGATAGCTCAGAATAAGTGCCTGCCTGGCAAGTGCAAGGTCCTGAGTTCAATCCCAAGTACCTCAAAAATAAATAGATACGTAACAAATCATTAGCTCTTACTACTGTGAATGAGAAGCTATACCCACTATGACTGTAAAAATACATAATTGATAAAGGCAGAAGGTAATTCTTAATTAACAATTCTGCTGCATTCCCCTTTCTTGGATTTCTAGAAATACCTAGAAAAAAATGAAGTGTGTTGAGCACAATGACATACCCCAAAGTCGGGGTGTGGCAAGGTCACCCAGTCCAAGGGGCGTGGCAGTCACAAGCCGGCCGGCCGTGGGTGGCTCAGTGCTGGAAGCACTCAGGGCTCTGGCACACAGCAAGGCTCATGCAGAAGGGGCCAAGGCAGGACTGAGATCAAGTTCTTTTACCAAGACCCACAGGTACGTCAGGATGCCACTCCTGGGTTCTTCCATATCCTCCCTGCTCACTGCTTTTTCTGACACCAGATGTCATTTCCTTAATCTGTTTAAGGTGAACTATTATTAAAAAGTTGAGAGACAACAAACCAAGAAAATACACAAAACTATTTCCACCTTGGGGGAGTAGTTTTAAAAATATGCAGTCACTCCATCATGTGGACTAGGCAGTAACCACTGCCAAATTGTCTCTACTTTCAATATATATATATAATGTACTTTTTTTTTTTTTATGGCTGGGTCACCCTGCCTTGGGTGTGGGGCTGGTGCAGCATGTGGTGCCAGGGATCGAACCGTGGTCCCTGTGGTTGCCTAAGCTTACCTAAAGCAGGCGCTTTAGACCACCGAGCCATCTCGCCAGCCCCTATTTCAAAGACAAAATTTCTACAAGCTCCAGGCATACCTGTAATCCCTTTACTATGGGAGAAAGAGGCAGAAAGATGACAAATTTGGGTTCAGCCTGAGAAATTTAGTGACTTAGCAAGACCCTGTCTCAAACAAGGGCTAGGCAAAGGCCCTGAGTTTAAGGACAGGGGTCCCAGCATTCCCAGCAGCAGCTGAGACCCTAGAAGACAAAGAGTAGAGTACAAGCTCTCTCAGAACATGAACCCAGCTCTTCCATGGTATCTCCATGCTGGCCTCCCATGCATGGGGCTGGCTGCAGTGCACAGCCAAGGCGGAAGAAAGCAAGGTCTGAGAATGCACAGGACAGATGGTCCCAGTGTGCCTTATTTCCCAGCCCAGTGTTTTCCAAACTCAATTCCTCTACGTGAAATGGATGAAAAACGTCTCTCACTAGAATACAGATTGTCCCAATGGGTAAGACTACTTACTCTAGTGAGGTAATGGAAACATGGAGCCTGCTCCCATTCCTCTGGGATGGGTGTACGGATGCCCAAGGCCCATACATTCACTGTAGCAGACTTCCATTTGTATAAGACAGAGAGGATGCTGATTTGTACAAATAAACAGAAGCAGATGGCCAAAGACAGTCTTTAAAAACAAAGCTGAAAAGCTCTGACATATTAGGAAATCAGCCTTGACCATCTACCACTAATACCACATCATATGCTGTTATAGCTCTTATCTCAAATGTGCTCCACAAGAAGCCCCCAAGGGCTGGCAAGATGGCTCAGTGGTCTAAAGTGCATGCCTAGGAAAGTTTAGGCAAGCACAGGGACCACGGTTTGATCCCCAGCACCACATGCTGTGCCAGCCCCACCCCCAGGGTGGCTGAGTCAGCCATAACACAAATAAATAAGGTTTAAAAAAAATAAAATAATAAATTTTTTTTTAAAAGCCCCCAAAACTGACTGAGCCACAGGACTATGGTGGATGTGTCTGTGAAACATTTATTCTCTGTGTACAGCTGGCTCTACCTCATCCAACCTTTAACTGAAGTCAGCAACTCATGTACACACATACACATGCATGTATGCACATGCTACACACCAACAGTAAATATCCTGGCACCCATCAATGCACTCATTTTTTTTTCCTCATTGTTCCAAAGCCACACTTCAGACAGAGTTGGTCCTCCATAAACAATGAGTTCCTCAGGCCATCAGGATAACTTGCTCCAGCAGGAGATCCCAAGCAGCTTTCTCCTGTATCTCCATAAATATTCAGAACCTTGGTGTGCATAGATTAGGAATACTGCAAAGACTGTCAAGGAATTCAGGTCTATACATGCCTTCATAAGAACATAACCTGACTTCAGATCCGCACGATGAGCAACTACAATCTATAAACTTCTCACAAAACAATGCCCAGTATGCTGCCAACAGGTATGTTGTAAGCCTGAAGGCTGGCACTCCATGGCATACTTGAATTCCACATGCATGGGGAAAATACAACACAGCTATAGGTGGTAGTGTGCAGTATAGTGCACACATTTTGGGGAAAAACCTAACTGTTGAAAATATTTTTTTAAAAAATTTATACACTGTGAAAATGATCTAAAAACCTTCAAGAACCTCTTGGGAACCATATAAATTCTACCCAATTGCCTTCACAATCTTAGGCAAATCCCTTCTATACTATAAAACTGGAAGGAAAACAGACTCCAAAGTCTTTAAGCAAAACATCAAATCCATGGCCATAACACACATGACTAGAGTTTGCTTCTTTAAGCTGCAGCGTGTATGTATGTACGTATTTTTGTAACTCGGAGCACATTTTTATTCTAACAGCTGGTATTTCCAGTTGTTACTATATCTACAAACTTTCACTGAAACAACTATTTAATATGTCCCCTTATCTCAACCTTCTAGTGCCTTCCACACAATGAAAATGAAACTGGGGTACACATTCAGGTTGGGAACTGCTCTGAGCACTGGATTTAATTCTCCTCCAGCAGGGCCTCCCATTACAACTAAAACTTACAAGGTAGACTTTTTTGATTTTAAGTTCTAGAACTACATCACTCCATGACGTTTTCACAGAATTTGTCATTTCTTATCTGCTGTTAGATCATAAATCTCCAATAATGTTCAAACCAATCAGTTATCTCAGTTGGAGAAAGATGGAAACAATCCTGTATTACTGACCCTCCTAGCACATATGTGATAGATCTTTTGAAGTCCTACCCCCAGCTTTAGAATATCATGCTGAAGTTTACGCTGAAATTCAAATAAGTTTTTGATCATCAGTTTCTCCTTGAGATCAGCTTCAAAAAAGTAGGTTGTAAGGGCTGAACATAAGCCAGACTTGAGGGTGCTACTGGTAGTAGGATGATCTCTATGGCACATACCCACACTGGTTTGGGAGCGAATGATTCTCTGAACCTGTTTAAACTCTTCCATGCCTACTTCTTCATCTCTATTCAGGTCAAACATCCTGAAGGCAATTTCAAAATTTCTCTGAGGAGTGGAAAGGACCGTTGTAAGAAAAATATAGTCTGAGAAGGATATGAGCCCACATTCTCCAAGGGTATAAAATATACTGCCTTCATCAGCAAATTTTTCTCATTCCTGGGAAATTTTCTTTTCATCAAAGTGTTTTATAATAAGTGTTTTGATCCAGGCCCAAATGTCCTGGTTGTTTTTCACTGAGTGTAATGGATCACACAAAATCTTGTGGAGTCACAAACATTTCTGTTTTTACCAGGCTCACTTGATTATTTTCAAGGTGGCAAAATATCGGAAGATTTTTGTCTGGTATGGGGTAGGCTCAAATCCTACTGTCATATTCTATCACCTTTCTGTCTCTAAATCCAGAGCGTTTCTTCTTTTCTTCTGGATAAGGCTCGAGACCAGTACCTGCAGCTTTTTTTTATGATTACAGTCTTCCACTTCATCTTTATTCTTCCCTTTATCACCAATGTCAGTCTTTAAGTTGTTTACACATGGTGCAGACTCTGTACAAGCCCTCTTCCACAAGAGACCAGTACTTGTTGTTACTGCAGATGCTCCCAGGAAGGCCACTACCATCAGTCTTTGCCTGGTCAGGCTGTGATAGTCCACGGTACCATTGAGAACCCACAGCGACTTTCTGCCAATGCAGAAAGTGAGTTAAGGCAAAACATCAGTTACTGGAGGTTTCAGTCCATACTCGGCTGGCTCTAAGGCTGAGTGGCACAGGGCAGAGAGCATCTAGCTCATGGCAGCAGAACTACAATTATTTATTTATTTATTTATTTAATTTCATTTTTTAAATGTATTTGGTACAGGATCTCACTATGCAGCTTGGACTAGTAGCGATCTTCCTGTTCTCAGTCTCCCCAGCGCTGGGATTACAGTCATGCACCATCATGACTGCCTGGTCTCAGTGGCTGGCTCACCACACGTGGAAGCAGGACCAGTGCAGCATTGTGTTACTGGGCATCCACCCATGTCCCTGTGCTTTCCTAAGCAGGGGCTTAGTCAGTTGAGCTATCTCACCTGCCCTCTGCAGGGTCTACTTACATCAGATCAATCACCCCACAAGACACGAGGCCTTCTCTTTTAAGTAAACTGTAGGCTATGGTCCTTTAAATTTCTTCAGTAAGAATGATTCATCTCAGCTCCCAGGAACACCCACAATATTACTTCACAACATAGATTCTGGAACCTCCTTTCAGATTATTGTTACTTAAATGTTCAATTTCTCTCAAAGGCCTCTTCTAGTAAGCAGTCAATACAATAGGATATTATGCTTCCCATAAACATTTTACAACCTAAAAAGCAACTTGCCTGATGGAAGTCTAGGTATGTGGATCAAAGAAGATATATAAAGGTCCATGGAAACATGCTGAGCACTACTAGTTACCAGGAAATACAAATTGAATTGCAATCAGATTCCATCGCACATCCACTATAGTGACAAAGGGAGCTGGTAATACCAACTCTTATGAGGATGTGAAGGGGCCACAATCCATATACTGTTAGTGTAATTAAAAATCTATAGCCATTCCAGACGACAGTATGGTAGATCCTTATAAAGTGACATACTCTTAGCACACAGCAATCCCAGCAAGCCCATTTCCAGATACCCAGGTCAGAAACTGAAATATCTGTCCATGCAAAGCTCTGGACTCAAATAGTCACCGCAGTTCTACTCATGATGCTAGCAATGCAAAAGAACCCAGATGCTCATCACTTGATACACTTGTAACAAATAATTGTGGTTTGTTTATCCATATTGGAAGAACACTCAGAAAGTAAAAAGGAGCATCTAAAAACACAAACAGATAAGTGATGCTACAAAAGGTTACCTGCCACTGAACTCCACCCTCTTGAAATTCTAAAGCAGGTGAATTCTACAGCACTATAAAACTACAGTGACAGCAGATTAGTGACTATGAAGGCAGGAAGGAGGACCAGCTGCAGAGCGGCAGAGGGCACTTTTGAGATGCCCTCTGCTACATTCTGATGACCTGAGAGTGCATACGATGATACCCACGACAAAACTCACTAAGTGCATACTTAAAACCAGCAAACTGGGGCCAGCAAGATGGTTCGGTGGTCTAAAGTGCCTGCTTAGGAAAGCTGAGACAACCGCAGGGACTGCGGTTCGATCCCTGGCACCACATGCTGCGTCAGTCCCACCCCCAGGGCAGGCTGAACTGGCCATTAAAAAAAAACACAGCAAACTTCACTGCATGTACAGCATACCCCAATTAAGCTGATTTTAAAAAGCTTTAAAACCATGACTTTTGTTTCTCTGGAACCTCAGAACAGGAGGGCTGAGAGCAGCAAAGGAACCTTCTGAAGGCTGGAGTGAACTATGAAAGTCAAGACACTTGCACAGGACTAGCTATTGGATCTGCACACTATCAGCATGGATCCTAACTCCTTACGGTCTCCCAACAGCCTTTAAGCTACTCTTCCTACATTTCAATCATCTGCCAATTACTTCTGAGTGTTGTCTTGTCGCTTGGTTACTTAAGCTCCAGCACGGTTCCAACTGTGAGGCCTCGGCCACCCGTTGGCTCTGTCTGGCCCTGCTGACCCTTCCCACCACGATACACTTGACCCATCTACATCAGCTCATTAAGGGCTTTCTTGGCATGGAAGGACCCTGCTTCAGCGGTTCCCACAGGAAAAGTGTTTCACATAGCGAATACTCTTAACACTCTTAACTTGTCTAGTCAATACATCCTAAGCACATCTGATTTATTACCAAAAACTGATGATAGAAAGCCAATGATTTACAGATGATGATTTCAGGATAATCTGTTTTTCCTTTAAGAAAAGAAAAAAATGAGCAGTCTGGCACACTTCCTGTTCTGAAGCTTATTTCAGTTCGCCTCAGGCTTGTCCCTGGTCCTGCCCACACTGCCAACAAACCCCACAGCAATCTATCTAGTTCCTTCCACAACAGGCAGCTGCTGAGTCTCTCACTGGCTCCACTGGCCACACCTCATCTCAAACACCTACTCTATGACAGGCCCCCAGGTCCCTAAGAATTCAATGAAGTTGATTCCACCTCTGCCCCTTTTATAGGGTCACTGAATCCCAGCCCACTACTCAAGTAATCCTCCTCTCAGCTTCCCAGAGTGCTGAGATTACTGGTATGTGCCACCACGCCTGACATAAAACACACATTATTCTGTACTAATGAAACATGCAAAATCTGCTCATTGTGCATTGCCTGAACTGGGGCCTAGACATGTGTAGCAAGCAGCCCAGTTCCCAAGGTCTGAACACCACTGAGGGCAGAGACCTGGAGAGCAGCTACATGTGGAGCAATGTGCCACAGGAGCAGAGTGAGGGGCAACAGGGGTTCCAGGGCTCAGCACAGCCTCATTCTAGCACCTCAGCCCACTTCTCTACAAAATGAGCAGCAGGGGAGCCACAGGCCACCTCAGCTCATGGTAGAAATTCCTGCAATGACATGGTCTTTGGGCCTGGCCTATGTTTCCCACTCATCACAAACTTCCTCCACCTTCCACATTGTTCCTACCAGCTCATTCCTGAAACAACTCACGGGTCTTCATATGCAATGTTTTTCTTGACTCTCACCCCTATCTCCAATACAACTCCCACTTCATCCTTTGAGATCCCCCAAACCCTCTTCCTCAGAGAGCCCTCTGTATTCTGTGAGCTCCCTATGTCCTATGTCTGTTCAAATCTACATTGTTCCTGCTGGCCCGTGGGAACCACACTGTATTCCAGTCCCATGGCCTTTTCTTTTTGAACAGGTAAGCATCCATCCTACGAGTTTGGAAGGCAAAAAGAAAGACTGCAACGCAGTGAGGGCCAAAGCACTGTGCTCTAGTCCACGCTGGATGACTTGGTCCCTGAGCCTTCGGCCAGAATGCCTCTCTGGGCATTCTGTTCTCCCACATGTCCGACCGTGCAGGCCAAGTGATGCACCCTTACCTTCTCTGAGAAAACACTTTATGCCTTCAAAGCTCCTTGAGTGACTACAGGTCCAAGAGCCCCGGCATGCCCATGGGTCCAGGTCTGGCATTCACTTTATCTTCATGCCACATGTGGCCCAGAGCTAAACAAGCCCTGAGAGTTCCAGAAATGACAGTGCAATTAGCCTGACTCACATGTTGTGTTCTTCCCCATGCCTGGAATAAAGTCTGTGGTCAAAGGCCACTCCCTGAACTAGCAAAGAGTATTGTGATTACTGTCACACACCTACGGTTGGCAGAATTTTATTTTAAAAGCATTAAATGGCCACTTTGAAGCTAAAAGTGATGAGGAGAGTTGCTAGCCCCAGGGAGATCCTGCATATGAATTCAGTTTTAAGACAAACCTACACAGAGCCATGGTAGTCATTTTCCCCATTTTTTAAAGGGTGAAAATGAGGCTCAAGGGAGTAAGCAAACTTTCCAAATTGCAATATGGCACAGAGGGGTTCTGATGTAACCCTAGAACTGGACTCAAATCCTACCCTCTGTATATCCCAGTGTGTGACCTTCTCACGACTCAAGAGAGGGCACTGTGATGTCCCTACATCCTTCTTACAGGTCCACTGCAGGGCCAGACTGAAACACAACTGCAAACTTTGCAGAGTGTAGGGCAACCCCTCTCTCACCAAGCCTATGGGGACCCTTGTAGCACCCTAGAAAGAGCCCCTCTCCCCTGAAGTGGCAGTACATCTAGTGCCACTTGGCTGCCTAGAAATGCCTAGTTGCACAGGAGCAAGCATGCTTCCCTTAGGTGTTGGCAGCTGCTATGACCTTCCCATACTCTGTCCCATCCTGCTATATCACTGACACGAAATCCACAAAGTGAGTCAGCCTGTTACTTCCTTTGCAAGAACTGTTCCTGTGACCTCAGCAAGATCCTTCCTCCAGGACAATCTTGGCAAGCTCCCAGAGTGCTTCTGACAGAATCAGCCTTTGAAACCCACCTGACCACAAGACAAGCCCAAGTTCCATTCCAGGGTATAAATGTACAAGCACTGAACACCACAGGCTTCCTGTGGAAATGAAGGCTGCTGCATAGGGAAAGCTGTACACTTGAAGACAGAAGGGCCGAATGGGTGGGAAGACGTAAGGGCAGAGCTGAGCCACATACCTCAGTACAAGAGCCAGGTCACTCTGAATCCCCCTCATACCTAATGTCCTTACCAAATAGTCCTGAGGTGGAAGCCTCACAGGGTAAAAAGCAAAGCATCAAGTCCCTGGTGCAGAGCAAAGAAAGCCACTTGAGTTAAGCAGGACCTGAGGAGGCCGAGAGCCAGCCTGGCTCAGCACTAACTGGCACAGGGCCTTGACCAATGGACAACTTCAGGGCACCTGCACAGGCCTGTCCACCAAATATCCAATCTGTCCAGCAGATGCTAAAATTAGACCTCCTCTACACCTAAATTCTAGGAGTCTGAAATGGTAAGAGCAGGTGACATTCTCAAAGACAAACGAATGCATTATTTAACCCAAAGAGTTTCTCTGGATTTGGAGCTGTGACACACAAGAGGCCCAGACCTGGGTATAAGACCAGGGTCTACAGCCTGGAAGAATATACTCACCTAATTGAATAAGCAATCTTCTTGTCCAGCAGTTACAAAAATTTATCAATCAACTGGCAGGCAGATATGAGTGAAACTAGTGCAGAACAGAGAGCAAGAAGTGGTGATCAATGCCTGTCATCCCAGCATTCAGGAGACTGAGGTGGGAGGATCACTGAGTTTGAGGCCAGCCTGGGCTACATAGTGCATTCAAGGCCAGCCTAAATCACACAATGAAATCTTATCTCAAAAAAACAAAAAGTAAGATAAAATGGACTGATGGCCATCCCAGTGAGACCTGCAACTGCCAACTCTAGTCTTACCTAAGTAGTGACCTAATAGCCCTGGGGTGGCCCATTGGTCACCCCTACACATACAGAAGAAGGGTCTGAGACTCAAAACAACCAACTTTCAATGGACCACCAAACAAGCAGATGGCAGGAATAACCAAGATTCATATCCTGTACTCAGTTCCTTCATACCTAATTCGGTATTTCCTCCCATACCTGAAAAAAGGAGAAGTTACACATTCATGAATTATTCAGGAGGTATGACACCAAAATAGGTAAAGTTTCTTTAAAAACTACCTCGGTTAGAAATCCCAGAGAAAGCAAGTTCACATTTTCTTGCCTTATTAAAAAGAGAACACTGATTTTATTCTGCCTCAACACTCAGGATCGACAGATAAATTGAGGATTCTCTTGTAGAAAGCTCGCAGGCTTGGTCTTGATGTTAGGGTACAGAACTGCTAGCTCTGTGGTACTTGCCTGTTGTGCCACCTGCCATCTCTCACTGCTGTTAACAGAGCCTACCCTATTGGCTACAAATTCACCTTGTCTGGCTGAGAGTCCAGGGAAGTGAGTTTGGAGGCCTCTCCTATGACTTCCAGGTCTTGGGTTTGATCCAAATGGCTGAGGTTCCTAAGAGGCTGACCTCTGGATAAGTGGAGCATAATAAAACCTAAGAGCTGGGAGGACACATGCTAAAGAGGTTATCAGAGTGCGTGTGTACAGACGGAAGTGGGGAATAGGGCCAGAAAATGACTGCTTTCTAAACCCACCAAGTTTAGCATCAGATTTTAAACCTAAGAGACATGGAATCTAGAATAAATAATCTACTGAGGGCCAGGAACCGTTAGGCACACCCAAAATTGGCATACATACTTCCACGTGCTGTCTCATTTCATTCAAGACTTGGTACCATCCCCAAATCTCAGACTGAGGAATCTGAGAATCAGAGGACACGTGAGCCAGTGAGTAGTCAGTGAGATCTGAACCCTGACACATGAACTCCAGGGCCCATCCATGCTCCTTCCACTAAACTATGGCACATTTTCTAATAGATGCTGCCAGCAAATCCAGTGAAGCACTCAAATCAAAATATTAAGCTACAGACAAGCAACACATGAGGTAGTAAGGTCCTGAGGCCAATATCCTATTAGCAGGCAAATTGCTAAACTGATTTGCCTCTTGCAAATGAGGACAGCAGACTGTCTGAGATTCCTCAGGCATCTGTGCACAGGAGCTGATCCAAGATGGTGGCTCCCCAGCGAAGGGCACGGTGGCCTCCTTAATTGAGGGGCAGAGAGTGCATTAAGCTGCAGCTGCTTTTCCTCCGCAGTACCTGATCTGTGCAGCTGGTACCTCAGAACTTGTAAGCAGACACACTGCTGGCAGCCAGTGGACATGTCTTCTCAATTAAGAATATTTCTGAACAATTTTCTAAGACTATCTCCCAAGGTGTGCAAGTCACAAAAATCCCAGGAAGTGCCTCTGCTCACAGAAAAGTTGGGTTGTGCTGATTGGTCTGGACATGGATAAGAATCAGGGCAACAAGGAGAAGAAAAGCAAGGCATACTAAATAAAGCTGGACTGAAGACATTTAATGGGACTCTGGACTCTGGATGCAGGATGAAATCTTACATACACCCGAGTGATTAAAATCTCACAGAGCCAGGCACAGTAGCCTACACCTACAAGCCAAGCCTGGATGACTTAATGACTTAACGATATCCTGCCTCAAAATTAAAAACTAAAAACAGTTTTTAAAATTCTCAACAGTTTACTTGCTTAATGTAGTGGATGAAATTGAAAAGTTACATCAAGTTACAAGCTCTCCTATTTAAAAATTTATTTTAAGACTGGGCGTGGTAGCACATGCCTGTAATCCCATCTGTTGGGAGGCTGTGAACAGGCAGATCACTAAGAGTCTGATCTAGTAGTGAGACCCTGACCACTCTATACACCTTTCCCTAAAAAGTACAAAAAAAAAAAAAAAAAAAAAAAGAAAGAAATTCCTTTCCTTTCCTTTCTTTCCCCTGTCTCAGCCTCTCCAGTGCTTGGATTACAGGCATGTGCCACCATGCCTAGCTTCAGTGGCTAGCATAGCATGTCCAAGGTTTGAAGCTGGCACACCAAGTGGTACTGGGGATTAAATTCAGGTCCTTGTGCTTGCCAGGCAGGCACTTAGACCACCAAGCTATCTCCCCAGCCCAAGCTCTCCTCTTTCAAATATCCTTTTTAAAAAATTTACAAACAGCATTACACTGGACATGGCGGCACTCACCTGTAATCCTAGTGCCTAGGGAGGCTGAAACAAGAGGATTGCTAGGAGTTCAAGGCCAGCTTGGACTATATAGTAAGAACCTGCTTCAAAAATCAAAAAACAAATACAGAGTTGCCCCAAACCAAGCATATGACGAGAGAAAAGCACCAAGCCAAGTCTTTTTTTGGTATCGGGTATTGAACTCAGGACTTTGCACTTGCTAGGTAAGTGCTGCACCGCTGAGCTACATCACCTGTCCCTAGGGGAGGCCTTCTGCCACCCAACACAGCACTGCTTCCCCAGGCAAGGCCACACCATGTTCCTGTTCCTTCAAATTTAAATAACCATACCCTCTGGATGCTGTTTTTTAAGGTTTTATTACATAATCCAATGTGGGGTTGGCCAGGCATGGTGGCACATGCCTGTAATCTCTGCATTCTGGGACAGAAGCATCACAAGTCCCAACCCAAGCTGAGTGGTTCTGCAAGACTTTGTCTCAAATATTAAAAAAAAAAAAAAAATGTTTTAATTTAGGGGGAAGCGCCAGGATGTAGCTCTGTGCACAGACCTGGGTTCTGTCCCCAGATGATGCACCTCAAAATAGTATATCTGGGCCCCAACTACCACCACAACCAAACAGTGCGTCACAGGCCTTATCTCTGCCTGGCACTGGAGATCTGCGCCAGAATGACAAGGAGTCTTTGGGAGCATTGGCCAGTGTTGCTCTGGCAGTGAGTACATGGCATATAACACAGACAGAAAGTACACAGCGGGGAGGAAAGGAGCAGGACATCATTTCCACAAGGCCCAGAGGGACCTGCAGCAGGCAGGTCCTCACTGACTGCACTGCGGTGCACGTGGTCAGGGGAGTCAGCCTGAGCCACGTACACACACACACACACACACACACACACACACACACACACACACACGAGACTTGGAAATTGAGTGTTGGTTACAGAGGAAGCTGTCATCACTTGGAGAAATGACCAAAAATAAATGTGTGACTAATCTTTCAGGGTCTGTTTTTGCAAACACTCCATGCCCAGCACAGTGAATGGCCCCCAAGAAACACAAAACAAATCAATAGCCTGTGTCGCTGCTGGCCCAGCCCCTAGCCCACCCTGGAGCCCAAGGACAGCAACAACAGCTCAGAAAAACACCCTTCTCAAAAAAAGAAAAAGAAGGAAAGAAAGAACAGAACAGAACAGAACAGAACAGAACAGAACAGAACAGAACAGAACACCACACCTTCCTGGACTGGCTGTGGCAGCACATGCCTGCCACCCCAGTGCTCAGGAGGCTAAGGCAGGAAATTCATGGAAAGTCTAGAGGCCAGTCTGGGATACACAGTAAGCTCAAAATCAGCCTGGATACATGGCGAGACCCAGTTTCAAAAAATTACATAAATAAAATTGAAATAAAATAAAATACCTAACACTGGGCTGGGCATAGTGGCACATGTCTGTAATCCCAACACTCAGGAGGCTGAGGCAAGTATATCACTGTGAATTTTAGGTCCACCTGGGCTAAAAAGTGAGTTCAAGGCTAGCACTGTCTGGCCTTGCAAAGTGAAACTCTATCTCAAAAAAGTATATATATATATATATATATATATATATATATATATATATATATATAATACATATATTCCCCCCCCCCCCCCGTATCCAGTCAAGCCCAGCCTCTGATATGTCTGTGGACAACACTGTGGACCACACTGTCAGAATGACCGCCATGTACAAGCACCAGCCATGTATCAGGCTTGCATCACTGAACCCAGTGCACCCCCACCCCATGCAACCCTACTGAGTGGCTCATAGCCAACCTTGCCCTCAACCACACCACATACAGGCATGGTTGACTACCTTTCATATTGTGGAGTGGTAGAATTAATTCATGTTAACTAAATACTACCAAGTTACCCTGTAAAGGCATTTTTTTTTTCTGCAGAAAGGGTAAGTGACCAAGACCAGGCCATCATCTCATGAGGTTTCAGAAAGGACCCAGTGAAAATGTTTGGCTTTCCTGTATAGCACATCTCTGTATTGTGCTGTACACATATACACATTTGCGTGCATGTGGGCACAGGGAATCCACTCCTGGCTCCCTTATACACACTCCTGTGGGACACATGGTACAGTATTCAGGCCAGTGTCAGACAGCCAACCAGCCTTCATAAGTGACTTCTGGAAACTTCTGTCGAGTGCTCCTCAAGTTGGCTTGGCCTCTCAAGTGAGTGTTGGCTGTGTGGCACACTCAACATGGGAACTGTGCATTCACATGGGTTCTCACAGTGTAAAATCTTGTTCGGAAATTCTGTAGGCCTTGCTTTGCCTATGCAGAATGATATCCACTTGCTCTCCCAAAGGCAAGTATATCACTTTAACCCTAATTTTAGTGGTTCTTTAAGATGTGAATACATCTTAATTCTTTTAATGAAGGACTTATTTTAAAGTAACTTTCTATCTATCTGGACATGCATACATACTTCATAAATGCTAACACACACACACACACACACACACACACACACACACACACCCTACTTGTCATTTGGGGAAGGCCAAAAACCTCTGACCACCTGACTTCCTAACTGCATGGATCTGTCCCTCACAACTCATTGTGAGCCTTGAAAGGCGTAAGTAGCATAATAAGCAAACTGTCTGATAAATAAACAATGGAATGAGTGCTTACCAGAGCGACCAGATATGCTGGTTTGCCTTAGCTTAATTCAAGTAGAAACAAAACACCGTTCAGCTTCCAAGTGGACCTGCTACCTCATTCTGCAGCCCACATCTACCTGTAAAACAGTTACACTTTTGATCTTCCGTCAACCTAGATCTGGAAAGTATTTTAATTAAATTCATCTGCATGACAGACATGAGAGCAGATGCTTTTAAGCAAAGTAACATTTTACCAGTTACTTGTGTGATTTAGACACACTTTCCATGTGAGTCCCTAAACTAGTAGTGATTACATCTGTGTATAAAAATGTACAGTACATGAAATTCACCAAGGCAAACCTTTTCTGTTCTTGGAAAATGAAGTACAAACCTTTGTGAATCCATGTGCCTTCTTGCAATAAGGCTGAAAGCTATCACTCAGGGTGGCCCCAGCTAAGGAAAGCACAAAGCCACTTATGCCTCTTTTATTTTTTATTTTTTTTAGTAAAAATTGCTTCTGTGTTGTTTGTCATGGGCCTCTGCTACATGCACGCAGGAGCTGATGCACAGGAAGGTCTTATTCCTTCCTATGCGTCAGCTTACCTGCAATTGCCACACAAGCAAAACCTACCTCCCAGCATTGTGCTGCCCAGAGAGGGTAATTTTTCTCCACATGCAGAAAAAAAAAAAAAAAAAATCTGTTGGAGCCATAAGAGGAACAGAAAGGGCAGTAAAATAGTGATCAGCTCTAGATCTTCTCCTGTGTCTCTTTTGTATTATAATGAGACACGAGCTTTCAGACCATACTTCAAACAGTGACCTACCTGGCCACCCGCTATTCTTCCCACAGCTTGGGAACAAGGACTCAGAGAACAGAATTGTGCTTTGCTAGCACAACCATTCCCTGCAGCCAGGCTGAGGGAGGCCAAGTGTCCATGGATGCTGAGCAGAACACACTGTGGCACTCAGGTCCCAAGCTCTGTGCCAAGAAGCAGATCACCAGAGGTTATTGTGCACCTCGGTGTATTTATTGAACAAACCATCACCACAGACACACACACACACACACACGTTTTTTGTGAAGCACCCATCAGAGTTTCACCTCCTCTGTTCACATTTGCCTCCTCTGTTCAACAAACAGTACAATGAGATTTGAAGTTCCCAAGTGTCCATCAGTTATCTAATATGCTCCCTGCACAAACTATGTGGACCCTAACACACACGGCCAGCAACCTCTCTACCTTCCAAAGCTTCAGCCCTCTTTCCGCCTATTGGATCAGAATATCTTTCCCTTCCCTTTGCTTCCTTCCCTAGATTTAGTACATGCTTGGCACACAGTAGTTACTCAGCATTTGTTGGCTGAGTAGAAAATATACACTCTGCAATGAGAAAACTACAGTACATTTTTTTGTTGGCATGAGCTTTAACCTACCTCAACTGACTTCATGTTCACATACAGATGTATGCATACTTGACTCCACAATGCATAATGCCATCATTACTCACCACATGAAGACGCAGGAGGACAATACTCACCAGAGAACAATCACAGAGAACGAATGTTTCACATGCATCACAATTCAAACAAATTTCTACATTACTAACATCCTCAAAATATCTTCCACGACATAGCTGAATTAAGACAGAAGATTGGTAACCTAAAAGACATACACGAGAGCTCAGAATATTTCACTTTGGAATGCTTTGTCTGATATTTAGATATTTATGTAAAAGTTTGTCTATGTTGCCCTAAGAAACTATCTGCTTTTCCCATTCTGACTCAATTCCCTTCCATAAATTGTCCATAATCAGAGCTGCTTTACACAAGCTCTGGTGCCTTGGGAAATTTACTTAACTTCTATTAAAATCTATAAAAATGAGGATGCCACTCCTGAAAACACTGGGTGCTACTTCTATTGTAACATGAAAATGCCCATCCCCACCCCCAGCCAGTATACTTCAGCTTCTTAGTTGCCCAGGTAACAATTCCTGTTCCAGTTCTAGTTGTTTCTGTCTCTCAGAAAGGGCTGGTCACTGATGCACATTGTTCAAACCAATCCCCAGTTGACAAGCCATGCTGCCTCTGTACTTCCTGCCTGCTTATCCCATATAAGCCCTAGACCACCAGAGATCAAGG
>PVKN010000007.1:115588-196611 GCA_004027915.1 Capromys pilorides | reverse complement strand
ACACAAGCACATAGAAACCTAGAGCTTCAATTCTTTAATTTCTTAGCTATAAATCAAAAGTAAACACAAAATCGCAATACCCTGCCAGTCCAGGATCTCAGAGCTGTCCTCCTTCATAGTCCATACAGAGTTGTTAGTTGAGGCTAAGGGTACAGCTCAGGGAGAAAGCACTTAAGTATATGTGCACAGCCTTATGTTTCATTCCAAGGACTAGGGGTTGATGGGCTTTCTAATTGAATTGCTCTCAACATAGTTAGATTGACAAAAAGTTAAGTCTGGCATACTGACTCACTGCTTGATTTCTCATGCAACAGAGTCTGGGTAGGTGTCACTTTTCTATGGAGACCAACCATAAAACCAGTTTGCATTGCTGCCATAAGTGGGGACTATGTGTAAAGCAGAAACAACCATATAAGCAAGAGAAAAAAAAAAATCTCAGCAAATTAGGAATGCAGCAAAATTACGATGGTGTTTATTACATTGTTGGCCAAGAAAAGATACTAAGCCTTAATCAGTGAAGGTGCTATTCTGGAAAGTGGTTTACTTTGTTCTGTCAGATAATCCACCAGTACTCAGTAGAAACCCTAGAACTGTTAAAGGTCATTATTATAAAAGGTCATTATTTCAACACAATGACTTTCATAAAAATCTACAGTGAATATTTCTTAAACTTCTTTAGGCCCAAGCAGCTGTCTGGGGCAACTGCCCTCCACATGCAGCTCAACTAGCCAAGGAAGTTGTGGGCTGTGGTACCTGTCTCAGTAATCTCAGTGATGAGGAGAGAGGGTCAGAGAGCCTCATATTCATCACCAAATATACTGACCTAAGTGATACTTCCTTTCCTTCACAACCCAATGATCAGAACTGCCCTCATGAACTGTCCCTGGCTGGGAGGGAAATAGTCTTTCCACATGCATGCAGGAAGGGAACAAGTCAAGAAATGGCTAGGAGGAGGAGCAGTTTATTTAGAATTATGCAGTTGCACTCATGTTAACCTAACAAAAGATAAATGCGTACCTACCCAAGAAAAAAGACACAGCCCCAATATTCATTTATATCATTGTGAACAAAGTATGAACCTACCGGATTTTTATTAGGCTAAACACAATACGCTAGCTCAGTATCTATTTAAAAGCCCACAAAGAGGGCCAGCCAGATAGCTCAGCAGATTAAAGCACCTGCTTAGGCGCAGGGACTGGGGTTTAATATCCAGAATGCTTTGCCAGCCCTCTCCCCAGGGCACACTGAGACTGTGAGTAAGACTGGACATGGTGGCTCATACCTGTAATCCCAGTTCTTTGGAGTTTTCTTAGAATTATGGAGTTGCACAGGCAGATCACTGAGTCCGATCTGTGTAGTGAGACCCTGAAGACCCTGTATGAGATACATTTAAAAAGAAAAAAGCCCACATTCAATGTGTTAAATATAAGGATACACAAAGTGATTATTTAGAGAAGGAAGGAAAAAGGGGGCTTCTCTTACGGATCCCTTCAAATGGAAGTCATGAGAACTACTGATTTTTGAATAACAGAAAATACTTGTGCTTTAAAAAAAGTAAAAAATAAAAATCAGTGGTTTGTTGGCCTTGTGTGGTTGGTGAGACAAGGTAATTTTTGTCTTCTTTTATGCCAACTTGCAATTTCAAAATTTTCTAAAGTGAAATTGATGATCTTAGCACAAGATACTGAATATGCAGGACTGGAGGTGTGGCTGCCTGGCAGAGCGGGGTCTTAACCATGCGTGAAACTTGGGCTCAGTCTCAGCACCAAATAAGAAAGAAAAGGGGGAAAAAAAAGGAAAACTGAAAATGCTAATAAAACACAGTTAAGCAAACGAATAGCTGGTGTTGACGCTAGTAGTACAGTTTGGTTTCTGTGATCATTTGTTTTTTGAAATAAATGTTTACTTGATTGAATAAAGACAAAACTTAAGTAAAATTCCTTTTTTATTTTCTGGGAGAAGGATGTGGAGCTGGGGAATTGAGCCCGTGTATGATTGGCAAGCACTTTGCCACTGAGCTATATCCCTAAACATAGATCATAATTTGTTTTATAATTTATTCTGGAAAATTAAGGTGAGAATAATAAAGGCCATCTATAGAGATGGAAAGAGTAGTTTTCTAGGGTCATGGGTTCAGCCTAAAATTTCATCACTTTAGGCACTTTGGCCTCCATTTGGAGGGCCTCACATGGCACAAGGGAAGAAATGTCTTGCCCTCTTGCGACCATGCTGTCTTGAACTCCCAGGTGTGTGTGTACCAGCAATACAGAAGTTATCACAGGTGCAAGCTCATAAAACAGATGTACTCTACTAAATTATCTTCCTAACTGATTCCTTTCTGATATTAGCCTCAGAGAAATATTCCCAGGCTAATACTTTAATCATACTGCGCTATACTTTATAATCATTAAAACTGCTGTGTACCTTTTCTCAATTGCTTCTAACAAATATGGAAATTTGTTAATTCAGACCAATCCCAGTTCCGTAATGACTCTATTTGGACAGAAACAGTCTCCCTGAGGTATTGGATTGTTCCAGGCAGTGTCTGTAAAGCGCTTGGGGAACAGCATGTGCTGATGTAGGGTCTGCCTATGAGGTGCTCTGTTCCCCAGAGGTTGCAGTGCTGTTGTGTAGTGAGTTAGATTTTAGAGTCTCATCCTCAGTTTTCTCTTTTTGGCCAGTTTCCTTACTGCTCAAATTTTCATTTATATAGTTTTATGAACCTAAAATGAAAAATAAAAGAAAAAAATTCAGAAGGCGTAGAAATCTGTTCTAGCAGTCATTGTTTCTTTATCAGTGCATGGATAGGTTGCTTTTTCTCTATATTTATTAAACCTAGCTACCTAAACTGTACTGTTTCATTGAGAATTTTTTTAATCTTTAAGCTCATCTTTGAACCTTAACTAATTTAAATAAGAAAAGTGTGAATGTTGAATTAATGCCCTGTGGCTTTAAGTCCAACTGATTGGAAGCTTTTGTCTTTTATAAAAGATGCTGACAGCTAGAGCAGAGAGGCAGATACAGTCTGTGATCTCTATTCTCCCAGCCAAACTTAATTTGCATTAGCAGCACTGCAAAGGTTGGGTGGGTGGGTGGGAATGTGTGCGCACATGCGCATACACATACACAGAGATGTTATTTGGCAGAAGGTTTCTGTCTATTCAGCACAGTCCTCCTGAGTCCCCAGATGTAAAAGCTCCTGAGTTGACGCTGGAGACAAAACCAAAACTGTCCGCAGGCTAATGCCAATACTGCAGAGGATGGCTCTGAGTGATGTTGGTGTGGTGCAGCTGCACTTGCCTGTTCTGGCAAAGGCCCTTCTCCAAGCGTATGAAGGTGAGAAGCCAGGGATCCACTAGAAGCGTGGCTGTTGCTGGCTCTTGGTGGAGAAAGGCGTTCCCAGTGGTACCTGCCCTCATTTGCCGTGGTATTCTTGGAAACCTGGTACATGCAGCAACGACAGCCTGCCACAGCTCCTCTGCAGTTTGGAAGCTGGAACAGATGGAAAAGGCTTGTAGTCAAGCAATCTCTTTTCATGACCCAGGCTTATTGGGCAGCTCAGACAAAGATGTTCGCTCTGCAACCCACAAATGAAAGATGAGCTGTGGGGCCAGTACAGTCAGCAGCCTGCCTGACGGGGGTTTTTGGTAAGGTAAATTTATTATATTTTTTCTCTTTTTAGTTTTCTGTGTTGTCTACATGGAATTGTGTCGTAGTGGTGAGTGACGCATTTTGCAGAGTCATGTGTAATGAGAAAGGACAGCCAAGGAAACAGGAAAGAAGGCATCCTTTCCAGTGTTTAGGTTGTCAAGTTTTCTTAGGTGGCCTTACATAGGCAGAGACTCAGGGTTTTCACAGCAAGGAATGCTTACTAGTAATTAGCTCTCTTCCTTCTTTGCATAGGCATAATTACCCTTCATACCCAGCTTTCCTAGGATCTGAAGTAGAAAAGGGAAAAACCAAGGCTTTCTCCTCCTGGCTGCTGCTGCAGGAACAGCACTGGGCTGGGGACTTGGATGTGGTGGTGGGAGGCAGTGAGGAATCTGCTATTTTCAGAGCTATGCGGGGGTGGATTCTGTCTCCCACCCATTATCACTGCTGTTCCGTATCACCTGGTTTGTAAGTAGTATTTCTGTTTGTCCTCTACTATGACTGAATCTCTTTAGGATCTCTTTTGTACGTTTCTCTTTGGCAGACCCAATTCTGACATTATGAAGCTTTTTCTGCTGCTGAGTACCACTTAGTTGCCTTTGCTAGAGGAAAGATAGTTATGGAAAGTAGCGCTGAATATTTATGAACCCCAAGAAAGTTAAGAGCATTTTTCCTGGAAATCTAGGTTTCAGTCTCAGCAGATTTGGTAGTCTTAATTTTGGACTCTTTGATGATCATTATATTACAAGTTCGAGAAGCAAGTTTTTAGTACTGTGAAATTCTGCCAGAATCACTTGCCTCTATAACCTACTGCAAGTTGGATCCTGCTGCTTTTTTATAGGGATAAAAATTTGTTTTTCTTCCTCCTAATATGGTATGTATTGTTGTGAGGCATGTGCTACCTCAGGTCTTGGGCCTTTTCTCACTAGTAGGAAGAGCCAAGTTTCCTGATGGCTTAGAATGGGCACAGAAGAGATCCATTGACACCTCACTTTCTGCTGACTCACTGCTTATGTAAGCCTGATGGGGCAGTGCTCCCTGGGCTCCTGACCCCAGCCCAGTGTTTACTCTCAGCATTCTTTAGCTGCTCCCAGAAACTTTCTGGTAACAAATTTTCTGAGTAAACGTTCTTGACCTTTCACCAATCAATTTAAGAAGCAGGGAATAAGTACCTTTTTCTCTTTTTCAGTCGCTACATTCTTTAATTCAGTTTTCATCTGCACTAAATTCAAATCCCAAATCCTCCTTTAGAAGTAATACTTTACCTCTTTTATAGCCTGCTTAAGATAACAACTTCCCTTTCTATCTTTGAGGGCTCAGTTCAAAGACCCCTGTTAACAAAAGCTTTCTGTTACCTCCCCTACCCTATTCCTTTTCTCATAACCGTCTGATTTTTTCCTTCATAGTACTTTCACAAAATAAGATTGTTTGGTTATTTGCAACTTCTTGTCACCCAGCTATAAGCCTGGGGAAGACAGACTTTGTTTTGTTCATAAGTATGCTCCTAGTATCTAGCAAAATGACCTAAACAAGTAGAAAATAATACAGTGTGCATCATAGTAAAAACACAGGTCGAGGACCAGTGTGTGGTGGCACACACTTGTAGTCCCACTACTCAGAAAAGTGAGGCAGGAGGATTGTTTGAGGCCAGGCTCAAGACACTGTTGAGGGTTGGAGCAGAATATAGCCAGGGTGTAGCTCAATGGTAGAACATGTGTTTAGCATGTGTGAAGCCATTGATTCAATCCCCAGCACAATACATAAGTAAATGAGTAACAAACAGACTATATCCTCTATGTTCCACTTGAGAAAGTTGGTTTATGTGTTGTACTTTGTCATCAATCTTAATTAGGAAAAAATCTGAGTATCATATTTGCAAAAGAATGAGGTACAGGCAAAAGGTAACAACATTTTTCTGTTCTTTTATGTTCCTCATCCCACCCCCCACCCCCGGGACCAGACATTGAACTCAGGCCCTTGCACTTGCCAGGCAAAGTGCTTGTTCTACTGAGCTATCTCCCCACCCCCTTTCTGTGTTCTTTAAAAACTGATGACTCCATAAGACATTGGAGACAGAAAGCAGAAGGCATTCACAACATTACAGGTATATTTACTTTAACTCACTATACAGAATAGCAACTGTATTCTCTGTCAAAGGACAATATGACAGTAGTTTAAAGATCTTATTGGCTTTGTTCTTCATCCTAGAGTAATATAACACTTCATTCTATAAAGTAGATTATATGTCAGTGAGCTGAGAAGAGGATGGCTTTAAGATAGAAAGCTATAGAAAACAGCACATCAACAAAAAAGTTGTTTAATCATTTCAGTGTTACTTCTCTTGCTGGGTGGAGTGTTGCACATCTGTAATTCCAGTATAAGGATATTCCAACAGAGGAAGGAGGACTGCTACAAGTTCAAGTTTAGTCTGGGTTACATAGTGAATTCAAGTATATATAGGAAGACCATATCCCAAAAAAAGAAGTGACTTCTAATTACTTCAGGTTACTTTATCTGTGTTAAAAGGGCTAGGGATCCAGCTCAATGGAAGGGCCCTAGGCTCAATTCCCAGAACCACCAATATATATTTTTGGCAAAAGAAATTTGATTGTTAGCCAATTGAAACTGGCCTGTTTGGGAAATAAAACCATTACTCTGATCTTGATATCTAGAAAGGTTAGCAAAAGTGCTTAGTATCAATGGAACACTTTAGTATGAGTGACTCCATTTTGATTTTGAGCCTGTTATGTTGAGATTTAGTTCAAAAGTTTAGACTGAAACAGTGATTTTGGGGTTGGGAAGATAGCTCAATGGTCTAAATGCCTGCCTGGCAAGCACAAAGACCCAAGTTCTGTCCCCAGTACTGCATGCCATGCTGGTCCCAGAACCCCAGCACGATGCCAGCCATCGATACTGGGCATGATGGCACACACCTGTAATCCCAGCACTGGGGAGGTTGAGGCAGGAGGATTACAATGAGTCCAGACTGTGTAGTGAGACTCAGTAGCAAATAAATAAATATTAAAAATAAATAAAATCACAATTTCATATGTACTAAAAGTAAAAACAAAAAACTTAACTAAAATAAAAGATAAAATAATAGTCTTCTGGGGGCCGGGGAGATGGCTCTGTGATACAAGTGCCTGCCTGGCAAGTGCAAGATCATGAGTTCGAACCCTGGTCCCACCAAAAATAATAATAATAATAGTGTTCTGTAATTTTTGTTTGGTTGATTGATTGGTTGGTTGAGACAAGGTCTAACTATGTTGGCCACAAACTTGACCTGCTCTAATTTTTATTTAACATCTCAAAATTAAGTGCAAGACCTAGGATAATAGCATGGAGTATCTCCTAAAATTCTTTATTTTGATTTGTTGGCCTGATTTATAACAGTGCAAGAGTGATTGGTCTCCATTGTTTATCTTAAAATAATTTTTATTCAGTTGAAGGTAAATAAGAACATTAGAACTACAGTCTCTTTAAGACTTAACATGGAAGTGTAATAGAATGCAGAGCTTCAGGTTTGGAGAAAAACCTGCATTACCTGTCAGGCAGGCTTCTCATACAGAAAATGTGCTGGTCTCCCAGGATTGTGCAGTAATAGGACTCAGCATCAGCATGCAGTAGTGAGGTTACCTATAGTGCCTAGCACTCTCCTCCCTGCCCCTGGTAGGGGTGACTCAGGATAACCAGAGGCTACACCTCAGGTTGCCCCTTTCAGGTTAAATAGACAACTGCCTTAATGCACAGACTTGAGATAGGAAAGCACAAGTCATGCTTCTCAGTAATAACCAGGATTTTGATCTTGGTCTTTGAGTTGCAGGCAGAAAGGAGAGGTGCTTATAGTCAGAGGACAGGCCACCCATGGGCCACATGAAGAGATAGCCAAGAACCATTTCTGGGATTTGAAAGCACAGCTTACTGTGGGTCATGAGATTGTATTTTTTCCTTTTCCTGTGGATAAAGGGGAAATTCCACCAAGGTTATCCCCCACTAACACTACATTTAAAAGAATTCTTAGGTCATTCTTGGAGCGTAAAAGTAACAATCTAATGTATTTCCTTTCCAAAAAAAAAGGCATCATTTAAATAACAAAAAATCTTAAATTCAATGAGGTTATTAGATTTTATGAATTTGATCTTTTGATTTGGAAAATAGCTGTGCTCTTTAGTTGAGTTAGTTTACTTTAGCAAATGATAACAAGCAGTATAGAAAAAAATAGTACTTTTTTTTTTTTTTTTGCGAGTGGGGAGGATCTCTTTGTAGTTAGGCTGGCTTCAAACACATGGCAATCCTACTATTTCTACCTTAGCCTTTAAGTACTGGGATTATAGACATGCACTATCATACCCAGCTACCGTTTTCAATATCAGAAAGCAGTTTAATGAAACCATCTTGTAGTCCTTGGCCGTGTTTCCAACAGAAAACTCTTATGATATGTGTAGATTTTTACTACGTTTTGTTAGGTAAAGATTTGCTGTTCAGGGCCAGCGAGATGATTCAGCAGTCTAAAGCACCTGCTTAGGAAAGCTTAGGCAACTGCAGGGACCACAGTTCAATCCTTGGCACCACATGCTGCACCAGCTCCACCCCTAGGGCGAGCTAAGCCAGCCATAATAAAAAATTAAAAAAAAAAAAAGATTTGGTGTTCACACAAGTCTCAAAATATATCTCAGAGTACTCAGGACAACTTTGTGTTGATCTTGCAGCAAAACTTTGGCCTAGTAATAACAGATCCAAATAGCTCAGCAGATTAAAGCACCTTCAAGCAGGCACAGGGACCGGGGTTTAATCCCCTGGCCTGCCATGCTGACCCCACCCCTAGCGTGCACTGAGAGGGCAGTTGAGACTGGTTGTGCATGCATGCCTGTAATCCCAGCTCTTGGGAGGCTAGGCTGTAAACAGGCGGATCACTATAAATCTGATCTAGTAGTGAGACCCTGAACACCCTACAGACCCTTCCCTAAAAAATACAAACAAACAAAAAAAATTCTTCAGAGAAATACTTGTTAAAACCTATACTGTGCTTTAAAATTTATTGTTAGTAGCTACCTTCTGGGGGCCTTTCAGATTTTTTTTTTAATAGAATAAAAATAGTGAAAATAGGCTAGCAAAATAGGTCAGTGTTCTAAAGCGGCTGCTTAGGCAACCTTAGGCAACCGCAGGGACTGCCGTTCAATCCCCAGCACCACATGCTGTGCCAGCCCCACCCCCAGGATAGGCTGAGCCAGCTATAACATAAACAAAAAATAAAAAGTTGAAAATATATATATAGATATATATATAATTAGTGAAAAAATTATAAGTGATGCAGAACTTCACTCAGCAAAATTGTAGGAATTCAACAGTGATTATGTTATTGCATATTGTTGTTTTCGGATTATCAGATATAAGCATGCAAAACTGGTCAAAAAAATTTAAAAAGAGAAAAAATTAAACATTATTCCTTTCAATAGGCCAGCAGAAATCAACAGTATTTAGATTTCAAGCTTACACAAAAGAATATGTGTATCATTTGACTGCAAAGGAGATACTATTAGCTTCATGCCAAGGGACAGAAGGGACTAGGTATGGTAGCAGACACCTTTAATCTCAGCTCTCGAAGCTAAAGTGTTAGGATTGTAAGTTCAAGATCAATTTAGGAAATGTAGTGATACCCTCTCTGGAAATAAAAGGACTGACAAGTGGTAGAGTGGTAGAGTGCTTGCCTGGCATGGATGAGTTCCTCACACAGTAAAAATAAAAAACACTAAGAAGTTCTTGATGTCTCATAAAAGCAAAGGTAGAAATGGAAAGATACTATTCAGAGCAATATTTGAAGTGTGATATGAGTCTGACAATTCACTTAGCAGATGTCCATTTAACATTTGGGTACTAGGTACCAAGGGAAAGTAGTTAGAAAAGGATGGGAAGCCTACCCTTGATATCACATAACAGTGATATACAAGGTAGATTGGGGGGAAAGTTACTGATGGGATTATATTCTGGCTCTGGTATTATCTGTGGTTGGAAAGATTTTAGATGATTGTGAAAACAGTTGGCATGTGATATTTATAAAAGTAAAAATCAGCAAGACTCGATATGGCCTTTTTTTTTTTTTTGAGGAACCAGGGATTGAACTCAGGCCCTTGCGCAGCAAGCACTTATTCTACTGAGCTATCTCCCCGGCCCCCTACCTACAGATACTGGAAAAGGTTGAAAGGATACATTTTGACGTGTTCTGCATCAGCCTTGCCAAGGGAAAAGACGGGTATCTGTGGAGAACACCTAGGTGTGTTGGCAGTGATACTGGAAAGCATTCTAAGGGGTCAGCCACAAATATTCCAGCTTCTAAGGAGTCATTTTAGTTGTTAGAAGAACAAAAGTGGGCAAAATTCCTACCCTCATAGATGTTACATTCCAGTTTTTTACTATAAAGTAAAACAAAATTCTACATAGACAGATGGAGTTAGGAAGAACAGGGAGTTCACAGTGAAAGGGAACATTTCCATTTTAGTGGGGCACTTACAGGAACCTAGCTACCAAAGTGCCATTGAAGCAAAAGACTAAAACACAAGTGGAGCAAGTCAGTGAATGTGTGAGAGAAGAGCACTCCCACCAGATGGAGTGCTGAGGGATACTCATTGGCCAGAATAGCAGGGCACATCGTTGCCAGTGGCCATAGAGATGGCCAGTTGTGGTGTGATGTGGATGTCACTCAGGCTATCTGCTTTGGCAGATAGCCACTGAAAGTTGAGGTGTGAAGGGTTGCAATCTGACTTAATTTTAAAAGGACCACTTGCTGCTCTTCAGAGAATTGATTATAAAAAAATTATAATACTGCAATAATAGGAGACTGTTGATATAATCCAGGTGAAAGCTATAGTGGCCTAGGCCAGTGTAACAGCACTGGAAATCTGGTGACAAGAGATCAATTCTGCACCTCTTTACCAAGTAGCTTCAGACATCTGCTGAGCAATGTAGTGTGTGTAGGGAACATCATGACATAGCCTGCAGTCAGATGAATTTCAGATGTTGGCCCTGCTGTCTCTTAACTTTGTGATCTTAGCTACCTTGAATTCTCTGTGCTTGAGTTTTCTTAACTAAAATGGGACTAAATAAAAATTCCTACCTGATGGCGCTGTTGAAAGTATTAATTGGCTGACCATACAAAGGGATTTCAGACATGCTTAGTACTTGTTGGAAGTACACTGTTCTAGTGGTGTTTTTACTAGATTAGGGTAGATGACACTAAGAGTTTGGATCTGAGTAAGTGGATTGGTGGTATGGCTGTCTCCTAAGAGGGCAGAGAACAAGAGGAACAGTTTAAAGAGATCCAAACAGAAATGTGCAGTGGCTGATAGACACCTGAGTACCCATGTTGAGTAGGCAGTGAGGTATAGGAGAAAGTCTTTAGAAACCATCAGCAAGTAGATGGCTTTAAGAGCAAGGTGCATATTTGGGCCTCAGTGGGACAGGAGTGTGTGCTTTGGCAGGTGTCCTCACACCTGAGGAGGCTCAACAGTTCATGGAGGATTGGATCACAGATCCCAGTGAGCTTTTCAGACTTCTAATTGCTTTAGAAGTTTGTTTTATCAAAATTGCTTGAAATAGATACTATTAGCTATTAAGCTATGGCCAAGAAATCTTTCATCTTCAGGAGACTTGACAAACTATTGGGAATTAACTTGTAAAGGAGAATTTATTGATGGCAGTTCTTACAGTCAGTTTGTATCATCTGTACATGCATTGTACAGGTCTTTACATTCTTAGCAATGAAAACCTCCTCCATGAGGCCGAGCAGTGTGCCTCTGAATCTTTATGTGTGAAGTACTTTTTCTTTAGTTGTAAAGAAATGACCTTTCTCTTAACCCTTTCTTATAACCCTGTTAGTCATCTATAAAATAAACTATATAAGCCAGAGGACCTCTTAGGTTCCTTCCCAGCTCTGAGTCTGTACTTAGGAAATAACATCCATGCCAAGCCACCCTAATCCTCCTGTTTACATTGTCACTTCCAGATCACTGGCTCCTTGAGAGCATGTATAATTTGTGTACCCAGTGTCCAGTGTGTAGCATCAGACCTGTACACAAGTGCCTTTGATAATGTTTGGTTAAAACAGGATTAAACCATCTGGCCAAGCTTGTGTGGATCCATTAAGTCTAAACAGTAGACCCTGGAGCACACCTGATAGTACTAATCCTTAACAATACCAGCTTCATACATGTCAGAGAGTCAGTCCCAGCACCAGCTCTGTGTCCTAACATTGCAGTGTAGCAGGTATACTGGGACAGGTAGGCAGCTAGGTTAATAGTCTGTAAGTGTTACATCAATCCAGTCAGTGATCTTTCCTCAGCAGCCTTGGAAGGTAGAATCAACTGTGAGGTTTCTTTCCTACAGAAACTTTCAAGTTGTTCCATTTGTAGTAATATATGGTCAGCCTCTGCCTGGAGGAGACTGTGGCAAGCAGCTCTGAGAACCATTCGTTGGATATGCTTTGTACAAGGCATTGTGCCCATGTTATAGCATCTAAAGATGCACAACAGGACTCTGCGCTCAAAAACTCAAGTCAGTGAGGGCAGGGGACCAGTCATTTCAGTATAATGCCACTGGCACCATAATAATAAAGATGTGTGCATGATATGGGGACATAAAGGTAGTCCAATGCCATCTGTGGGAGATAGAGACTGTCAGGAAGACTTCCTAGAAGAAGTTACAGCACACCATGTGTCAATGGCTGACATGGAGAACATTCCCTGAGTGTGGATGGCAACTACAGGCCATGTCAAGAAAGCCAGACTATAGCTATGCCCTTGCAAATAGAGTTTCAAGGAGGTTCCCACCATGTACAGGAGGACATTAGGGAAACTGTTGCTGTTTCATCTTGCTCCAGTACACTTAGGATCTTCAGCTATAAAACTGATTTAGTGGCTTCCTCCTCACTGGAAAAAAGCACCCAGTACCCTCCCCTTACAATAGGAGAGATGTGTTTTGGTTCACATTCTCAGTCTGGCTGACCCATCTCAAGGCACAAAGGCATGGTGGAAGAGTCTGAAGGGGGTAGGCTGCTCACATGAGAGTGGTCAGGAAGCAGTGAGAGCAGCAGGAAGTGGGCAGGTGATGCACGCTTCCAGATCAAGTCCAGGGGACCAGTGATCACCTCTTCTGGCCAGACTGCCTCCTCACAGCAAGTCAGCTATATCCTCACAGGACTCAGTAACCTTCCAAAAGCTCTGCCTATAGGTGTGTGAGGCATTGGGAATCACCTGGATAGAAACCACCACAAAAACTCATGGATACACCAGCCAGAATTCACATATCAAGACAGAAGCATGTCTTCTCCACTCTGTACATCACTAGGAAATAACCATAAAATCTTTTCCATGGAAAATGAAGCATGCTGGCAGTAGGAAGAAAGAGCCCTATAATAATTGACTGTAATCAGAATTTTTTATCACAAATACTTCAGTATTTATTAACTTTTTAAATTTTAAAAAATTAGATGATAAAACAGCTTTATCGTTTTGTTTTCTAGGCAAACTTTATCCAGAACACTGATAAAACAGATGTAAGCAGGCTCAAGAACCTGAAGCTTGGCTTCCTTCTTCCCTCTAGGGTTGTTCAGAGGTGTCTCGGTGCATCCGAGGTTTCTCTGCACGCCAGATCTCCCAGAAAAACCTAGAAAGTGATTCCTGAAACTTGTAAGAAAACTCCAGCCCATATAAGATTAAATTAAGGAAATATTCCTTTCTTTTCATGTATGTACATGTTCATTCTTTTTTTTTTTTAATGGGGAAAAATTTTGTGATAATTTTAAAAATACCTTTTTGAACTCTGAGCAGAATCTTGACTTTAGCCCCAAAATGGAGAGGTGAAATAGTTAAAGAAAAGCATGTTGAATGTGGATTAATGGAGTTGAGCCCATTTTCATTTTCTTCTAATCCCCTTTCCTTTAGATGCCTCTCTACTTGCAGTGCCCATACAGTTCTGCTATGTAATGTGTTGGTGAACCAGCCAGAGAATATCCACATTTACTGTTGATTAGATGGCAAATTACTGTGGGGCCCTCAGGGCCAAGAGGGTTCTAAATCTCTAGAGATTATAGTTTGTGAATTTGATCATGGGGGCAGCCTACCAAAATCAAACATATGTTCTGTCTTCCGTTGAGCACTGGAACTGACCCACATGCTCCAGTGTTAGTCCAAGCCTGATCCCTCAGTGTTTGAGGTGAAAGTTTTGGCAGGTGCCCTAACATCAACTCACAGAAACAGATGTACATCCTTCCCTAAACTTTCTTGGAAAAGAATAGCACTCAGAATTAAAACAAAAAATACTCAAGCATCTATTTTCATTTCCTCAAAATAAGGCATTGCTTAGTTTTGCATTTTGGGCAGTGAACCTACCTGCCTTGCCAAGTTAAGTGATGGAAGAAGCTTAATTCTGAATACTTATTTCTCTCCATACTCAGTACTGAGGATAAGAATAAAACTCCTTGCACTGAGCCACAGCCACAGCTTGCTATCTATCTATCTATCTATCTATCTATCTATCTATCTATCTAATCTGAGATAAATCCTCAGTAAATTGCAAAGTTGCACAAACCATCCTGGAACTTCAGCCTCCCAAGGTGGTAGAGTTACAGGTATGTGCCACCACGCCCAGTTTGGGTACTGTTTTTGAAGGACAAAATTGCAACAGTTTAGTCAAATAAGCTTAACTGGCTTTCTCATTCTAGGTTTAGACATCACTTTATTTCATAAAACAGCCGTACCAGTGAGTCAAGCAGAGGAGGTTGGTTTTAATGACAGAAAGGCTAACGCTGAGTGTGATGGCACCCTGGGAGGCTGAGGTAAGAGGATCACAAATTATGGACCAGGGATATAGCTCAGTGGCATAATGCCTGCCTGGCAAGTGCAAAGTCCTGAGTTCAATTCCCCATACCAAAAGAAAAGTTTGAGCCTAACCTGGGCAAATTTAATGATTTAGTAAGATCCTATCTCAAAATAAAACATAAAAATAGGTCCTGGCTTATAAATCAGTGGTCCTAGATTCAATCCCTAGTATCAAAAAGAAAAACAGGCCAAAAAAAGCAGAAACAAAAAGAATATGGGTCATTTCAGAGTAGTTTTCCTTGTAAGACAGGACAGGAAAAGAGAACAATAGAAACCCATGTAATTGTGTGACATCAGGTTACTTAAGGTTAGTTTCGTTGTGTAAGTGTTGAAGCCAAGGGCCTTGCTGATCATGCCAGCTGAAACTGGCCTATGAGGAGGTTTGGCTGTGCCTTCTAATACCAATTAAAGGTCAGATGATGCAGGTTAATGACATTGGGCTTTATCTTCTGTTTGTTTTGTTTTTGAGTCAGGGTCTCATTCTGTAATTCCAGATGGCCTTCAACTCATAGCAATCCTTCTGCCTTAGCCTTCCCAGTGCTTTGATTACAGGTGTGCACTACCTTACCCATTAGTGATATTAACTTCAGCATGAGAGACCATTTTGATTTTTTTTAAAGCCTAATCTGTTGGGGCTCCCTGTGTAAGTTTTGTCCAAAACAGTGACCTCCTATAGTTTCTATTTAATACCATGTTTGTTGGGTATAATCTGACTTAGGTTTTTTTTGCTTTTGGAGTGGTGGTATTCTTTGACAGTGCCAGAGATCAAACCTGAGGCCTCTCACATGAAACACTCTAGTGCTGTACTGCATATCCCCAACCTCTGATTGAACACATTTAGAAACTTTTCAAAAATCTCTTAGGAAGATGACAACCCTATTGTATAGGAAAAGCAATGCAGGCTCAGCCTGAGCAAGCAGGTGGCCTAGTGAGCTCTGTGGAGTTGGTCTGAGCCCAGAGTCTTGAGATTTGTGGGTAATAATCCTCTGTGCTGGGTGCTGGTGGACCCTGCCAGGAAGTAGATCTATCTGTCACAGGTGTGCCAGGCCATGGATGGCTTCCCTCAGACCCTGCAGTGTCAGTGCTTTCAAACACTGGTTTGATCCCCATCAATTAATTCATATGAGTTAATAGATCTTTTAGGTTTGCCAAATGAGTTCTTAATAGTGAGAGACAAGGGGCCAGGGATATAGCTCAGGGGCACAGCACTTGCCTGGCAAGTGTAAGGTCCTGAGTTTCATTCCAGGCAACAAAACAAAACAAAATAAAATACAACGAAAAGAAAAAAAAAAAAAGAAAAGAAAAGAAACAAAAGTGCAAACAAAACACTATAAACTGCTTATTACAGTGATAGAGCAGAACTAGTTGGTCACTAGTTGCTATCACCTCTTAAGGAAAACAGGAAGAAGCTGGGCGTGGTGGCACACCCCTTTAATCCCAGCACTTGGGAGGCTGAGGCATGAGGATCGTTTGTGAGTTCGAGACCAGCATGGGCTACAAAAGTGAGTTCAAGGCCAGCCTAACCTGCATAGTGAGACCCTGTCTCAAAAAGACAAAAAAAAAAAAAAGGGAGAGAGAGTGGGGTTGGGGAGATAGCTCCGTGGCACAAGTGTCTGCCTGACAAGTACAAGGTCATGAGTTTGAACCCCGGTACTGCAAAAAAAAAAAGAAAAGAAAAACAGGAAGATCAAAAATGACAGACCAAGGGCCAGCGGTATAGCTCAGCGGATTAAGTGCTTGCTTAGGGAAGCGCAGGGGCCAGGGTTCGGTTCCTGGCCCCGCCTGCTGCTCCAGCCCCACTCTCAAGCATGCTGAGCCAGTGATAAGAGTCCAGGCGCAGTGGTGTGCGCCTGTAATCCCAGCACTTGGGAGGCAGGAAACAGGTGGATCACTATGAGTTGCGTAGGTGAGACCCTGTAGAAAAAAAAAGACAGAAATGACAGACCCATCAAGACGTGGTAAGGAAAGAGCATCAGCAGATGCCTTTGTCCTGTCTGGTGAGGACAGTGTAAAGTGGAGTGGCAGTGTTGATTGCATAAGCTTGTTAGAGAGATGGAGGTTAGCTGGCCATGTCTCAAGCTATGAATGAGGCCCACTGTCTAGAAAGAAAAGTGACATTCTGTGGAAGTGACGGCAAACTTTTTTAAGCTTTCAGTGTTGACAGCTATAAGTTCACTACCACAGTCCTGGTATCAAAGGGCAGTGTTCCCTTAGTTCAGCTCCACAGTTTCCTTGTTTATGTGTGAAATGTGAATAGTCTTAGGAGGGAATCTGTTTCAGAATCTTAATATTTGAATTTTTGAAAGAACTACTCAGATGGTACAAAAACAATACCAGTACTAACAGCCTCATCTATGTTGGGGACTGCTGTAAGCTTTTATGCTCCTGGATACAGTCCATCCTCTCAGCATCCTCCTGAGTAAAGTGTTATCTCTATCTTATAATGGGCGAGGTTGTGCACCATGACCGTTTTTCAGCTAATAACTCACAGATTTCAGGATGAACTATATAGCTCAGAGCATAGACTGCCCTTAAGGACTGTTGACAGCTCAAAAAGCCATTCACCTCTGCTGCTCCACAGTTTCTCCAATGCTTTCTGGAGAAAGCACCCCATTTCTAAGTATCTCCCTCCTAAGACCAGTGCCTGCTTTTAAAATCTGGAGGAGTTTCCAAATCACCCCATGATTCCTGCTTTCCACTGTAGCTGTATGGATTGGTTTTCTTTTTCTTTTTTTTTTTTTTTTTTTTGTATTTAGTACAGGGTCTACAGAGTCTCACTATATAGATTGGACTCATAGTGATCTGCCTGTGTTCAGCCCCCAGCTGGTTACAGGTGCATATCACTATGCTGGCTCAGTGCACCTTGGGGGCGGGGCCAACATGGAATGCTGGGAACGGAACCTTGGCCTGTCTACTGAAACAGAAACTTTAATCCACTGAGCTATTTAGCTGGCCCTTTTTTGGATTGGTTTTCTGTGGAGTCCAAGGCCCTGGATTCTGTCCACTGTCCTCTGGAAGACATGTGAATCACCCTGAGTTGTAAATCACACTGGTTGGATGGGCACACATGGAGACAATGTGGCTTTCCTCATAGTTAATGTATACAGAAATAAAAATCACATCTGAAATATGATCATTTCTAAAACTAATACTCAATTGAAAGTTTATTTTATTTTATTTTATTTTTTTTTTGCGGGACCACAGTTCATTTCTTTTTTTTTTTTTTTTTTTTTTTCCAGGACCAGGGTTCAAACTCACGACCTTGCACTTGCCAGGCAGGCACTTGTGCCTCAGAACTATCTCCCCAACCCCTATTTTATTTTAGAAGTATAACCAAATGTGATCCTAGTCCCTAAACCATCTTTTCACTAGTATGATCCATTTTGATCTTCTCAGATTAATAATTGGACTTGATTTCTGTCCACATTTCCTTACTCCACTGATTACATGTAAATCAGCATTCATCACAATCTGAGAATCTAAGAGAGAAAACTAGAGCAGCTGAAGCTGGAACCCAGGCTCTCACCTGTGCTAACAAATGTTTTACCACAGAGCCAACATTACTGTTTTCATCCATACCATGGAAATATATTAATCCAGAAATGAACTAAAAATGTTTTCTGGCTCAGAGATCAGCATAATTCGTACTCAGTTGGTTAACTGAGGCTACACAGTCAAGGTGGAAAAAAAGAACATGGACCTCTAGGCTAGCAGGTTAATTTTTAGGTTGGCAATTCATGACTATTTCAGATTTGGCATATTATTACTATAAAAATGCATAATAATGCTACTATTATCTCTGCTGGGACACATTATGGATAGGAACCAAAAAAAAGCTGTGATCTTTCTCCAGAGTGATAAAATTGTCATTTAATACTGTATTGGGAATTTTTTTGCACTGTGATGGTTATCATTTCTATTCCTGTTCAACATGAAGGAGTCTCTAGGACCCTTTCTTTTGAGCCCTCCTTTCATTCACCAGAAGCCACACCCAGAGAACCCCCTATGAGAATTTCATTCCCTCCATTGTAGCATTGGTAACATTCATCTTTGCAATTTCAGCACCATGTTCCCATTTTCCTAATAACAATAATTAGAATAGAGAGCATTCCCACTGCTCACAACATGATTTGGATGCAGAGATGTTGTGATAAAAAGTTGATGTTTATATCTAGACATTATCATATGTGTGCTCACCAGCACTTTCAGGTGACTAGTCAGGTGACTAATTTGTAAATTAACAGGGTTGCCTGAACACCAAAGTGATTTTCATGCAATTATGCTAAAAAGAAAATGGAGCTTTGCTTCTGAACAAAAGTATGCATGAAGAGTGTGAATCAGTTCATGCTTTAAACCTAGAGAGCTTTGTCATTTAAATAAATACTGTGAAGAGCACGTCTAGCTGACTATATTGCACAATCTTTTTCATGTACTGTGGGTGCTTAGGATGTATTTATATAAAGACAGGGCCTGCTCAGGACAGGAGGTGGCCTGTATGTCAGCTGTAAGTGCTAGGAGTTGAGAACAGGCAAATATCCAATGCATGCTGACGCATTGAGTCAGGAGACAAGTCCTCTTGGGCTCCTTGTAACATCCCCTATTGCTTTTGTACTAGATCGAGCGACTGGAAGTAAGCAGCCTTGCCCAAGCTTCCAGTGCAGTGGCCTCCAGCACTGATGGCAGCATCCATGCTGAGCCTGCAGATGTCATCCCTGACCCTCAGCGCACAAAGGCAGCCATTGCCCACTTGCAACAGAAGATCCTGAAACTCACAGAGCAGATTAAGATTGCGCAGACAGCCCGGGATGACAACGTTGCTGAGTATCTGAAGCTCGCCAACAGCGCCGACAAGCAACAGGCCCCACGTATCAAGCAGGTCTTCGAGAAGAAGAACCAGAAGTCTGCTCAGACCATCCTCCAGTTACAAAAGAAACTTGAGCACTACCACCGGAAGCTCCGAGAAGTGGAGCAGAATGGGATCCCCCGGCAGCCAAAGGATGTCTTCAGGGACATGCACCAGGGCCTGAAGGACGTGGGAGCCAAGGTGACTGGCTTTAGTGAAGGCGTGGTGGACAGTGTCAAAGGTGGCTTCTCCAGCTTCTCCCAGGCTACCCACTCAGCAGCAGGGGCTGTGGTCTCTAAGCCCAGGGAGATTGCCTCACTGATTAGGAATAAATTCGGCAGTGCAGACAACATCCCTAACCTGAAAGACTCTCTGGAGGAAGGTCAAGTGGAGGATGGCACGAAAGTTTTGGGGGTGATTTCAAACTTTCAGTCCAGCCCAAAGTATGGTAGTGAGGAAGATTGCTCTAGTGCCACATCAGGCTCAGTGGGGGCCAATAGCACCACAGGGGGCATAGCTGTTGGGGCATCCAGCTCCAAGACCAACACCCTTGACATGCAGAGCTCAGGGTTTGATGCACTGCTTCACGAGATCCAGGAGATCCGAGAGACCCAGGCCAGACTAGAGGAGTCCTTTGAGACCCTCAAGGAACATTACCAGAGAGACTACTCCTTAATAATGCAAACCCTACAGGAGGAACGCTACAGGTGAGTACCCTGGTGAACTCCTAAATACATGATTGGGGTTCCTCCTTTTTGAACATAGGGGGGTAGCTTTAGAAGGTCTTCATCTTTCTCCAGTGTGCAGAGCACTTCTGTTATATCATATGTGACATCTTCATTCATAGACAACAAAGTAGAGGCAGAGCAGCCAAATAACTCCAGGACCCATACACCAGTGAAATGTCTCCCAGCTATCCTATCACCATTACACTTCAGGACTGTAAAGTAAAGCCAAGACTTTCTAAGTTATCCCTCTAGTACTTACCACAGAGCCACACAGTCAGTGCAGCCTAAAACTGTGCTGCATGAGATACAGAAGATATTATTAGGAATGTGTAGAGGCCAGGAAGAGTGACAGATACCTGTAATCCCAGCTGCTTAGGCAGCAGAGGCTAGAGGATGGAAAGTTCAAGACCAGTTAGGCAACATAGAAAGATCCCATCTCTTCCCTCCAAAAAATAAAAAATTTCTGTAGATAACAAAGATATAGCCAGCCAAAATGTAATGAACCTGTGGCTATTTGGCCTTATACCTATCGGGACAGTTGGTGCAGAGAGATTAGACTGCAAATAAATCCAGATAAGCATGCCTGTTACCTTTATTGTACATTGGCAAATGTTTGAATGGGGAAGAGACTGGAGCATAAATGGTTCTGCAGAGCTGGGGAACTATCAGAGGGCTGACTGCTATGAGTTACCATCTGTGCTAAGGTAGGAGCCAGCCTTTTGGGCTTTTTCTTTCCTGCATTGTGGGTCAAATCCAGGCTTTTTCATGATGGCCACATGCTCTGTGCTGAGCCACATCACTGCCTGGCAGCTTTGTGTTTCATGTCACACATACGGCTCCATTCCTGGCTGATCTCCAGACCTGCTCCTCTATGTGCAGGCAGAAGTGATATCACATTTAGACCTCATGACAGACAGGCAACAGACTCTGGGGAGCCACAGACCTGCAGCCTGGACTTGGAGAGTCTGGAGGCCCGAAGTCTGGCCCTGCCTCGGTTGTGAACCAAAGGGAACGCTCGTACTTCCGCTGTACCATTACTTGGCAAAACTCTCTGAGGGACCCTTTTACCTCTTAAGCTGTTTAGTTTTGTCTTGCAGTTCTGGGACTGAACCCAGACAAGCCCTCTACCACCTTTTTGTTTATGTTTTGAGACAGGCAGGACCTCATTAAATTGCCCAGGCTGGCCATAAACTTGTTATCCTCCTGCCTCATCCTGCCCAGTAGTTGGGATTACAGGCATGTGCCACATCATCCTGTGCAAAAGTGATGTTTTTAGAAGTCTGCTTTTATGATATAACCTTGGGGCCTAAAATAAGCTTATGTGTATAGCCATCTTTGAAAAGAGTTGAAACAATGCCTCTCTTCGAGTGGCAAAAATTCTGGTCAGTGTTCAGTCACACCCCTTCCATGCCCGAGTGTGATTCTAAGGGAAGGGAACAAGAAGTAGGTGTAGAACAGATAAAGCTCCACACAAAGAGCGAGGTTGCTGTGCATACTCATTTTCTTTTGGTGTTTTAATTACTCTAACCCACTGAGAAGGCAGTGAGGAAAGCAGCAAGTGGATATGCCCCTTTCTACCAAGGTTGAGAGACCCAGGCTCTTTTCTTTCTGAGCTGCAAAGGGGCCATGCACAGAACGCCGCTGGTTGTGTCATGCCCCGCATGGTAGCTCCTGCAGTTCCCCTGCAAGCCTACACGTGAATTTGCCTGTCCTCATGGTTGTCCACTTTACCAAGGGGACACTGAGGCCTGGGATGGTAAGTCAGCAGGAAGTAATACATGAATCTCAACACATGGCTTTCCTGCTTCCCCATCCAGTGTCCTTTTACACCAGGACCAGGAGTGTAGTTGAATGCTGACTTACTCCTAAGACTCACTAATTGCATTGACAGTGGGGTAGGCCCTTCCTAGGGCCAAGTATGTGCTTACTAAAAGTGGAATCACTGTGTTTAACATATTTCTAAAATTCTGTGAATGTGCACACTGTGGAAAGGTTTTCAGATAGTCCCCCAGAGTAGGCAGTGGGTGAAATCCCCTTGAGAACATCCTCACCCTATCTCCGCTGTTTCAGCAGAACACTTTCTCCAGAATCCGTCTCTGTCTAGATGGTTCTGCTGCTGTGGCCCGGGCCAACCATGACCCAGGAGCATCTGCTGGCTTGGGTACAGGACATGTCCTGAGGTGTGGGGCATCAGCTCCCTGTACCCACACACTGGTGCCACAGCTATCACTGAGTTTCCTTAGCACCTGGCTGGCTTAAGAGCTGGGTCCAGACTGACCTCAGCTCTCACCCAGGAACTGGGTATTCTGTTTTTGAATTGCATAGGGCACTGGACTAGAGGGAGTCGTATTTGGGAAAGCTAGGAGACAGGTTTAGAAACTGTTTAGTGATGGATCCGTGCTGACCTTGGAAGGCTCTGTTCCACCCAGGTGCTGTACAGGTTGTACTGGCAGCTAGCTCCACAGTGCTAAGCAGGAAGACATCCAGGAGTATCTATTCTTACTTCATCTATAGGCAGCCATACTGAAGCCCAAAAAGGTGAAGTGCCTTGCCAGGTCACATAGGAAGCTCATTTCATATGTAATTTGCTGATAAAAACTGTGGACCAGTCCTGTTCTCAGTGAGTGCAGTTAAAATAGGGTTCCAGAGGGGAATGCTCCCTGTGCCTTGGTGCCCAGGAAGTATGAATTTGGGAAAGATACCCGAGGAAGACCTAGTGGTTTTTGTCCTGCTCCTGCAGGGAGGCTGCAGCTGCTGCCAATGTGTGGCAGTTCAAGGGAGCAATGATGCTATTTTGAAACCTCTGGGTCAGACAAACTTCTGTACTTTGTGAATCAGCACCTAAGTGTGTGTATTGAAAAGCCCCAGAATACCGCAGCCCACATCAAGCCCTAAGAGCACAGTGAATCAGAGGCCTTTATCATGAGTGGTCCACACATATGGGAAACAGGCCACAGCTAGGTGATCCACTTAGGCCAGGCATGTGGTATCTGGCATCACTGTACATTATTGCACATCACAATGCTCAGAGGCAGCTCTTATTCCAGGTGTTAGATCTGTCCACTGAAAATGAAATAGGTAAGTCAAAATCAGCCAGGAGGAGCTCTTAGGAAGGGTAAGGCTCCATAAAAAGATATACACATGAGCTCTTTCCAGCTCAGTCACCAAATAAGAGAAGGAAGAAAATCAATTTACTAGTAATTCCCGTTAGCTCATTGGGCCTGAACAAGCCTAAATTGGCTTTTCACTCCGGCACTACTTGACCTGTATGGCCTCCAGTAGATAAGGGAACTCATGTGAGCCTCAGCTTCTCCCTCTGAAAACAAAGTAGTGAGGTTTATTTCATAGGAGTGTGGCTGTCAGTAAATGAGATCACTCTGAATTTGGTCTCCAGTGCCACACAACGCTGTACCAAGTAGGGTACCTGGTTTAGAAGAGAAGCTCAGAATGGGGTTCAGCTCATGCTTACCACATATGGGGCCCTCAATTGTGCCCTCCCTCTTCACACCTTCTTGGGTATGCAGAGGCCAGGGGTATGCTGGATGCTAGTGAATGTCTCTCCCTGGTATTAAACTTGCCCAGAGTCTACCATAGGTTTTATTTGTTCTTTGTATTCCTTGGTTTTCTGTTATTTCTTGTCTGTAGAATCCTGCACTAACTACCCTTGGAGCCTTGAGAGCATTGATCCTGTGTTTTTTCTCTTTTCAGTAAAAGGCATGTTCAGTGTTGCCTCTTTTCAGGCTTCAACACAAACATGGTAACAAAAAGCCAACGGAAAACCTATTTTCCCCAGTTCAGCCAAGAGTTGATTCCAGGTCCCACAACATGTTCTATCCCCACTTCACATCCTAGAGGAACCCACACAAGTTGCACATGCAGATGGGAAATGATATAGTCATCTCCCATAGCTGCCTGTGTCAGCTCTAGGACCTGGTTCTTCTGTTGTGCTCAGGACCTGTCCTGCAGGTTTCTCAAGCCATCTTGTACTAGTGACCTGCTACCGACCTGTTGCCTGACAAGGGAAGCACTGTGGAGCCATGCCCACATGGTAAGGCTGCAGGTGGGCACATTCCTGGGGTGTTCCCTTATCCTACTGCTGATGCAGCAGGAATTCAGCCAGGGGGCCTTGGCTTATCTTTAGTCAAGGAAGTGACTGAAGCACTTTTCCAAGGTCAGCATGCAGTAGAAACAGAGCCTAAAAATGTGTATTGCTTTTGTAGCTTTGTATTCCCAGTGGAACTGCATGCATGTGATTATAGTGTGGCAACCTAAATTATACATGCTACAAGAGCTTAGCTTTCTCCCTACCCTCAGTATCCAGAGAAATCTACTTGGCATCTGTAAAGAGATTGAAACTCATTAAAGATGCATTCTTGGGCTTAAAAAATTCACATGTTGCCAGGCATCATGGTACATACCTATAATCTCAGCACTTGGGAGGCTGAGGCAGGAAGATCACTGCAAGTTCAGGGCACACCTGGGCTAGTTGTGAGTTCAAGACCACCTTGAACTACACAGTGAGACCCTGTCTCAAAAAACACCTTATACCACATGCCATGCCAGCCCTGCCCCCAGGTGCACTGAACCAGCCACCAAGTCTGGGCATGGTGGCTCACACCTATAATCCCAGCACTGGGGAGGCTGAAAACAGGAGAATGACTATGAGTCTGAACTGCATAGTGAGATCCTGTACCAAAGGAGGATGGGGGGGGGAACTGGGGGGAGGGAGGAAGAGGAAGAGAAAGAGGAAGAAAAAGCACTTTACATGTAAAGCAGGCATGGTAGCTCACACTTAAAATCCCCACACCCTGGGAAGTTTAGGAAGGAGGATCAGAAGTTCAAATTCAGCCAGTGCAACTTAGTGACTTGATGAGACCTTGTCTCAAAGTAAAAAGAGCTCTGGAAGAAGGACCTGGGTTTAGTCCCCAGTGCCTTGTGAATACATACGTACTGAAATGTGAAAGGAGGTACACAAATTACCTACCCTCCTTCCCTCTATCCTCTGGCTTGATGTGAATATTTAATAGAGTACCTAGTTTATCCATTTCAGAATTTAGACAGGAAGTAAACGCTGGCAAATGAAGTAAATAAAAGAGAGTCCAATATTAGTAATGTGATAGTGAGGATCAGTAGGAGCCGGACCATAGTATTCTTTTCCCTTTTTGTTCAGATTTTGTTTTATTAATAGTGCAGAATCAAATTAAAGTAGCAGTGAAACATTTAAAACCAAATGGTTCACATCCTCAGTACAGGGAACTGTGGTCTCTCTCTGTCTCTGTCTCTGTCTCTGTCTGTCTCTGTCCGTCTCTGTCTGTCTGTCTGTCTGTCTGTCTCTCTCTCTCTCTCTAAATTACTAAATTACCCAGGTGGAGCTCCAACTTGCTATCCTCCTGCCTCAGCCTCCCAGAGTGCTGGAATTAAAAGCAACCACATCTGGTTTCTTTTTTTCCCCCAGTACTGGGTCCCAGGGCCTTTTACTAAACTAATATCCCCAGCCCTTTTTTAAATTGTAAGACAGGGTCTCACAGAATTACCCAGGTTAAGCTCAAATTTATGGTCCTCCTGCCTCAACTTCCCAGAATGCTAGGATTATAGGCATACACTACCTCACCTAGCTGCTCCTGCTTCTTTTCCTTTCTTTCTCCCCCCCCCCACCTTTTTCTTATAAAATTGAAGCACCTCCCAAGGAAGAATGAAATGTGGATTCATGTAGAAATAGCACCATACACCTGAGTTCCTTGGAGGCAGATGCTACACATAAAAGGCATAGAAGAAGGGTGGCTATCATTATTCTTTTATGAGTGGCGGCTGTTCTGATGTTTTGAAGCTTGTGGTAATTAAGTAAATTATCCAAGCATGGTCCCCCACATGCTGTCCTCCCACTAAACACCACCACATTCCTCCATAAGCTTTTTATGACTGGCAGACTACTTTCAGACCAGTTTCACTTATAGGTTCCCTAAGCCTCTCAGCCTGCAACCCTGAACAAATGCTAGTGCCAAGTGTGGGCAGATTTGTGCTCTCACCTGTGGCTTATGTATTTGTAAAGACAGCTGAGAAACAAACTGCTGAGGTCTGGTCAACAGAGTAGAGACAGTGTCTTTGTAATGGCAAAGAGTGGAGTTCTTCATGGTACATAGGCCAGCTCAGAAGAGCCTACTTCCAAGACAGGGGCCTTTGACCAAACCCTGACTCATCTTTTATTTTCTCAAGCTGTCCTCACTGACGCTTTCTGAAGATTGGGAGCACTCAATGTGGTAAACCAAACAGCTGTTCATGTGACTGTCATAGGATTTCAGTTACACAGTAGTAGCTGCAGCTGGGTGTAATGATGCATGCCTGAAATCCTAGCACTCAGAAGGCTGAGTCAGAAGGAATGCCAAGTTCAGTGTCACTCTAGGCTAACATAGCAAGTTTAGTTACATAGTGAACTACGTAGCAAGACCCTGTCTCAAAAAAAAATTAAAAATAGTAACAGCTGCAACTTTTCTGTTCTTTTCTTTTTTTAAACTGGTCTTTCACAAGAGCCTAACTTTCCTGGTAATTCTTAAGGTTCGAAGAGAAACAAAGGCTGGTAGTTATTAGTTGATGGATGAATGGGACCAGGCCATCTGGACCCACAGTAGGTCCTGCTTCACCTTGAGTTCTGTAGCTTTGCATTTTACCTTTGCCAGTCTTTTAACCTGCTTGCATCATTTGTTGAGAAATGGAGTTCGTACAACTCACCCTGATGCCACTGTGGTGTTTAACTGCTTGATTGTGCTGCATCATATATGGAAGCACCAGCTGTATTGCCTCATTTGGGAAATCTCTCAGCTGAAAGAGGTTTTTTTGGTAATTTCCCGTGGACTTGATTTCTACACACATGTGAAAAAGATGAGCAGATTTTACCCGGCTCTTTCTGAGGATGTCATGGTACACACCTGTCTTCCAGGATGTTAGGGAAGCAAAGCAGGGGGACCATAAGCATAAGGCCACCTGGGAAATTTATGAAGACCCTATTGCAAAATTTTATAAAGGTTTGGGAACATAACCCAGTGGTAAATCCACCTAGAGTTCAGTCCTTAGTACCACCTTAGTATTCAAAAGAGATTTACAACACTTTCCCTCACAAACACAGAAGACATCCCTAGAAAGAAGATAGATAACAGTTATATGGGTGCAGTGGCCAGAGGTGAATGCTGTGGCGCACTCAGGCCAGGGAGATGCGGGCACCTGGCTTCTTGTTGCTTGCCTATTAGAATAACAAGGAAAAGCTTGGGAGGGATGCACGCCTGTCCAGGGAGAAACAAAGTATGTACTAGAGATTGTGACCACAAAGCTTTCTCTGTCAGAAGCATGAACCCCTGCCCAGCTCATGATTGGTGATGGTGGTTCACACTGAGAGTGCCCCTACTTGGAAGGGTGAGATAGGAAAATTAAGTTTGAGGCCAGCCTGGGATACATAGTGAGACCCTATCTATAAAAAAAAAAAAAAAAAAAAAAATCAGTAAAGAGTAGAACCACAGAGCACTTGAGACTTGGTGGCAGTCAATAAGCAGGCTACTTGAACTGCCCCATTAGGGAATGTGAGGGTACAGGAAATGGTGACTCACTGTGCCAAACATTGCCATCCTGGGTCCCACCACCTTGTCCAGTCTTCCAAGTGGCCCTCTGGAGTGGGAAGATTTCCTCACAGGCTAGTGGTGTTGCCCACTCTATCAGCCTGAGCTGCAGAGCCCAGCCCTCAATACAAAGCTGGGCCAAGCTGTCATCAGGGGGACACACTGCATAGTGAAAGTGTCTGTGCTCTGCATGCATAGTGACTGCAGGAGACGAGATATGAGGACAGAGTGGTTTTCTGTTCGTTTGTTTTGGTACTAAGATGACTTTTACATGAAATGGGCACACCAAGGCTAGTCTGCAAACAACTTGCACAATCTTGACATGCTCGAACCCTGTGTGTCAACATCCCTGGCCGCCCTGGCCCTCAGGTCCTACATTGGTGGGGACTGAACAGGACCTCACTCATGCTAGTCAAGTGCTCTGCCATGCTTCTCCCCAGCCCTCTTTAATTCTGAGACAAGGTCCTGGTAGGTTGCTGAGACTAGTCTTGAACTTATAATCAAGTAGCAGGGATTATAAGTGTACACCACCATACCAGTCACCACTGGCTTGGAAATAAGGTTCATCAGTGCCAAAAAAAGTGCCAAGGGATTGTTCAAGTTCCCTGTGATTAGTGTACATCCATCATTAGTCTACACCACCAGGCTCTCAGATCACAGCGTTTCACAACCTGCTTTGCAGATCTTTTACATGATCACCATTTCATATACTTCCTTATCCCTTCAGAATAATTAAAATTAATATGTTGTACACCTCTTTGATCTTTAAAAAAAAAAGGAAGAAAGACAGTCTCTTTAGTAAGTGCTGAGAAAATTAGATACTCACATGCAAAAGATTGAATCTACACTGCCATCTCTCACCATGCCCTAAACTAAAATCAAAAATGGATCAAAAATCCAAATATTAAAACAGAAACAAAATCTGCTGGAAGATAAAAGAACTTTTGAAAACAGACACAGGCAAGGACTTTCTGAACAGAACCCCAGTGGCACACGAAATAATACTAGAATCAACAAACGGCATCATATCAAATTTAAAATCTTGGGCTGGGGAGATAGCTCAGCGGTGTAAGCGCCTGCCTGATAAGCACAAGGACCCAGGTATGATCCCTGGTACTATATACCGTGCCAGCCCAGCACTGGGGAGGCTGAGACAGGAGGATGATTACGAGTTAGAGCTGCATAGTGAGACCCTGTACCAAATAAATAAATAATAAAATATTTTTAAAATATTCAAAAGAAAGCTTCTATACAACAAAGCAAACAACTAGCAGAATGAAGAGAGCCTACAGAAAGGGAATAAGGTTTTACCAGCAACTTCTCAGACAGAAAACTAACATCAAGAATATATAAAAGAGAAGTCGGGCATGGTGGCTACACCCATAATCCCAGCACGTGGAAGGCTGAAGCAGAAGGTTCATTCCGTGTTCAAGACCAGTCTGGGTTACAAAGTGAGTTCAAGGCCAGCCTGAACTGCATAGTGAAACCTTGTCTCAAAAAGACAAAAACATTATGTTAGTATGTTAGTAAACATTCTCAAACTTTCTCCTATGCCTTTCCAAATTTTATTAGTACTTATATTGCCTAGAAAATAGAATATTTCCATTTTTCTATAAGAATTCTCTTTGTTTAGTTGATTCATTATTAAGCTTAATATCCACATGGATTCAAATGTTAACAGCTTTTAAAACCTGAATCTCAGTTACTCTTCTCTAATTGCTGGGACAAATATCCAACACCAAAAATGAAGGAAGAAAAGGTTTATTTAGCTCACAGTTACTGGGGGTTTCAGTCGATACTCAACTGGCCCAAAGCTGAGTGGAACAGGGCAGAGAGCATCCAGTTCATGGTGGCAGGACAGCAACAAATGGCAACAGAGGCAACCAGGGCAACAAAGCAACAGAGAGAGTCTGTTTCTCTGTCTTATAATACGTGCAGGGTTTTGTAATCATTTATTTCATGGAACATCCCCAGGCTGGGGAAGGTACACATACTCATTATCTCAGCAGTATTAAGATCCATAATCCCAGCAGTACTAAGATCTATAGTCCCAGCAGTACTAAGACACATAATCTCAGTGGATCATGAGTTAGTATCAAACTCTAGCTGTCCCCACCCCATGATTACATGAAGCTTTGGGAGGACAACTAGACATAAACCATAAGAATCTGTTCTTATTTTTATGCTTTTTTAAATTCATATTTTAATATTTTTATCTAAGAAAGGCTAATACATATTGTATTTTCTGGGGGCTTTTGTTTTTTTGGTGGGGGGAGGGTTGGGGTTTTTTGTACCAGGAATTGAACTCAGGACCTTGCACCTGCCAGGCAGGCACTTATGCCACTAAGCTATATCCCCAGGCTACTGAGCTATACCCCAGCCGTATGTTTTCTGCATTCTGTCAGATTTAAGGAAATGTACTTTTTGTCCTAGTTAAATGTTGTCTTAGCTGGATTTGTTCTTAGACCATTCCTTTTTTCTTCAGAACATTTATTATGAACAAGTCTTATTTTTTTCACAAGTATGCATGATTTACTATCCACTGATTACTTAAAGGATTGTTTCTTCATTCTTAAATTTTAATGTGAGCTATGTGAGTTACATTCAGTACAAAGCTACATTCAGTTCTATATTAAATTTTGTGAAAAGTAAAATTTTAAATTAGCTACATATTCACAGGGTTTTGTAATCATTTCTTTCATGGAACATCTCTTGTATGTGTTTGATTCATTTTCTGTTTCTTAGCTTTGTTATGTTAGAGATGCCAGTTATCCTTATGTTAGATCATCTCTACATGCTTTGTTTTTAAATTTTATTCATTGTGGGTAAATTATGTCAATAATTTGATTTATAGCACATCTACTATTTTTCTTATTCTAAAATATTAATTGGTTTTTTTAAAAAAAAGAATATATAAAGAACTCAAAATGTTAAGACTTCCCCACCCAGAATAAAAGGTCTAATCAAAAAAAGGACAACACTGGCCATCAGAGAAATGCAAATTAAAACTACACCATGATATCTTCTTAACCCCAGAAAGAACAGCTATCATCAAAAAATATTAATAACAAATGCTGGCAAGGATGTGGGGAGAAAGGAGCCCTTCCATATTGTTGGTGGGAATGTAAACTAGTACGACCTCTGTAGAAGTCAGTGTAGGGGTTCCTCACAAAACTAGGAATAGAAATTCCACTTGATTTCCTTCCTAGATATCTTCATAGAAGAGTTCAGACCATCCTGTTGCAGGGACCCAGGCACACCCATGTGTATGGTAAAACTGTTTGTAATAGCTAGATCTTGGAAACAGCATATATGCCCATCAGCAGATAAACAGATAAGGAAAAGAGTACTATACTACACTGTCATAGACAGACAAATGTGAAGCATTCATAAGTGAATGAATGAATGAATGTGACTTAGAGCACAATGTTAAGTCAGACATACAAGCTAAAGTATCACATAGCACTCTAATATGAGAAATTGTGTGTGTGTGTGTGTGTGTGTGTGTGTGTGTGTGTGTTCATTGAAAAGAAAGTTTATGTTCTTGTCTGGTTGTTGGTTGGTTGGTTGGTTGGTTTTGGTTTTTTGAGGCAAGGTTTTACTGTGTAGCCTAGGCTGGTCTCAAACTCGCAGTGATCCTTCTGCCTCAGCCTCCCACGTGCTGCAATTGCTGGTATGCACCACCACACCTAGCCTGTTTGTTTCTTTTGTAGAATTTGACTTACTTTTTCATAAAATTTTAAAAAATCAGGGTATTATGAAAAGAAATCTCCACACATTTAAGGTATTGCCTGAAAGATAAAGATAGGTTCCTGACTAGGGAGAATGAGAGGGGCTCTTGAGACCCCCATGAATCTCTTGAGTGGCAGCATCTTTCTAGTACCTCCCTAATGGGGTTCTTCTGCTTCCTCAGCCACACTCTGTCCTCTTCTTCCAGTTGGCCATCTTCCCCATGCACAGATGCAGCCATTAGCTCCTTTCTAAAGCTGAGCTGAGTGAAGCCTAGCTCCCTGTGAACCTCACCCTTGCCCCTTTGAGCCACTTGTTCCTCTGTAATCTGAGACCAGAATTCAGCAGCAGGAAGCAGTTCCCTGTCTGCCCACATGGGGTGAATCCCTGGGAGAGCCTGGCTGACTTCACACCTGTCAGTATCAGGACTCTGTCTGAGGGCTTTAGTTCTCTTGCCTTGTGTCATGTGTGAAGATAAGCCACCTGCATCCCAGCAGTCATAGAAGCTGAGACACAATCACACATTTGAGCTCAGTCTGAGGAATTTGGTGACTTAAGGAGATTCTGTCTTACAATAAAAAAAATATAGAAAGGGCTGGGCATGTAGTTCAATGAAATGACCCTGAGTGTTCTTAGCACCACCAAAACCAAAGATAAGCTGTCTGTTGTTCTCTGTTCTGTTGGCATCATCTGGGTATGGACACAGGAACTAGACAGATAATGCCAAGGCCAAGCCAGAATTAAGAGACAATACCCTAGGCCTAGTCAGAGGCCCTGTCCTGGCTAGGGTGACAGACGTCTGTTTGTGTGTTACAAAGCTAGAGTAAGGAAAGAAGATCCAGAGAATCTTGCTTCCCCTATGGCCTGTGCCTGCACTAGGAGTCCATGTTGGGGCAGGAGTACAGAAATCACCCTCCCTCCTCTGTTTGTAGGTTTGCTTAGGGCCCTAGAGTTTCATATATATACTAGAGACAATTAAAATATGTGATCAGTATTGGCATTTTTTTTTAAAGTGTGCTGCAGTAAAAGATACATTTCCATTATCCCCTTGCTTTAAACACTTTTCTCACTGTTCTTGCCATTAAGCACTTTCCCTTTAAATACACTCATCTGACGGATGTGGTGGCACATGCCTATAATCCCAGCACTTGGAAGGCTGTGGCAGGAGAATCAGGATCATTGAGCATTCAGAGACTAGCCTGGACTACAAAGTGAGCTCAAGGCCAGCCTGAACTGCATAGTGAGACACTGTATCAAAAAGATAAATAAACTCATCCCATTTTTCTTGACACTTTCTGAAGGACTTCTGGAAGTCCTCTTTCATGAATGTCCTTACAATATGTAATCAAAAACAGTAAAGGCTGCTGTGAGGTGCCATCCAATGGAAAGACAGGCTCATAAGAGCTGTGTCTTCATCTGTCTACCAGATCTGGCACTATGGCTTCTGGCTCTTCCCCAAAGTCAAATGGCCATGAAAGAGAAACATTTTGATTGAATTCAGGACATCAGGGAAGCCATAACAGTGCAGCTGAAAACACTTAGGAAAGGGAACTCTAGAACTGCTTCAGGAAAATGGCAAGAACAATGAGACAGATCGGTCAAGCAATGGCCCTGACTCGTCCTGATGGATGACACGGGCAACAGTTCTACAAAGCACTGCACAGGGTTCCAAAGTTAATCCTGAGGGGATTTGACACTGGAAAATACAAAAGATGAATGTTCTGTTATACTGGTCTGGCCTTAACTTGCCCTTGATCACCCAGCAGAAAAGCTTAATTACGAAGTATAGACCACAGTGCTAGGTTAGTATGATGAATTGAAAGAGGCTTATACCAACATTACCTCCAAAGAGCCTCCAACATTACCAGTTTCACCGGTAACCCACTACAATTATGGAATGTTGGGCTATGTATACAACTACTTCCTCTTTGTACAAAGAAGAAAATTCCTTTTTTTTCTTTTTCCTCCCCTACTAATATGGATTAGAAAATTTATCATATCTATACCCTGTGCTCTGTATAACTACTATGAGGACAATAATATTCAATGTATCAATTATTATGAATGCACTACTAAAAAAAAGAACCAGACATGGCAGCACACATCTTAATTCCAGTGCTGGGAAGGCTGAGGCAGGAGGATCACTAGAGTCTGAACTGTGTAGCAAGACCCTGTATCAATAAATAAATAATAATGAAAGAAGAAAGGTTAAAAAGTAAAATTGGTTAGCTTTTCAGGTACTAGCATTGAACCCTGGGCCTTTGTACTAAGCCACATCCTCAGCCCTTTTCTTATTTTTTTTTGAAACAGGCTCTAGCTAAGTTGCCATGCTGGACTCAAACTTCTGATCCTCCTGTCTCAGCTTCCCAGAATGTTGAGATTACAGGCATGCACTGCTACACTCAATGTAAATTGCATTTACATTTGTATTTTATATCCTGCTGTGTCCGTGAGTGTCCATAAATGGAATGAGAATATAATAAACAGAAACTTGCTTCCTAGATCTTGACAAGCAGATTCAGGTACAGAACTTGAATACTTCATTATAAGTAGCAAATATGATTTATTATTACATGGTGAACTATACACCTGAGTGGCTTCCACTTTTTGTGTCTTACAAATAATGCTGTTATGAACATTTCCATATACGTTTGTATGTGGAAATGGCTTTTCATTTCTCTTCAGAATTCCTGCTGAAATCTGAGGAGCTACTCTGGAGGAGCTACCAAGCCATTTCCAGAGCAGTTGTCCCACTGCCTCACCCCCAGCAAGCAGGCTTTAAGCCTCTACAACACTACGAACTGTGGTCATTTTCCTGTCATGTCCCTGAGCTTTCTGTCGCACCCTCTTCCTCCCATCATTGCCACCTGGCATTGGGCTGCTGCCTCAGCCATTGTAATGCTAACCTATCCCTTCAGTGGCCATGGAATTGGGTGGCTGCCAAGAAGATGCCTTACTTTCAAAGGAAGTTGTTGAATCTGAGCTTCTGGACTCATTTCAGAATGGCATCACATTGCTGGGTGTCACATTGAGCTGAGCTGAATCCTTGTTCCCTGCTGTGTGGCTATGACTAGGTCACAGTAGAACTTCCCCAACCTTCAGTTCCTCTGTGATATGAAGGTTACACCTCTGCCCTCCTAGAGATGCAGAAGTGAATTTGCAGAGTTGACACTGAATAAATGGTAGCAGTTTCTTATACTGTTGCTCCTTTCCATCTGTTCTGTTAGTGACATGGAATATCAATTGAGATCTTCAGCAGTCCTAAAAGACATGAAAGACTGGAGATGTGAGCCCAGCAGGTAGAATGGTGGCTTGTGGGACACACACCAGTGAGACCACCTGTGTCTTCGTGCTCCCCTGCCTACTCACTAGCCCCTGACACTCAGATAAGAACCATTTGTTGCCAGATCTAGCTGTCCATTAAATGCCAAGTGTTTCATGTTATGTTGCTTTGCTTTTTGTTTTGGTTTACTTTTTGATGTTTCGGATTGAACCTGGGACCTCCATACTATGCACATTCTTAACTGTCAGCCCTACTCCCAGTGAGACCAACACATAGAAAATCTCCAGCTCCTCTGGTAAAGAAAGAACTCATACACTATTACACTCTCCAAATATTGCAGCATGTGAGGCTGAAGTAGGATACTCACAGAAGCACAGTGTGCTAGCATAGTCTCCCAGCACCTGGTGGAAAGGAGATGAAGAGGTAGTGTGTGTTTCCAAGCCAGTGGCCTATGCAGTAGGTGAAACAAGACAGGTGCAGAGAGTGTTGTCCTGCATACCATGGAAAAACAGGAGAAAGCAGGAACAAGAGTGCATGAAGGACAAGGGACACAGGTTCCTTCCAAGGATGGCTGAGAACAATCAAACAGGATTCAGTGACAGTAGAAGGGGGTCAGACCATATCCCTCTATACACACCCTGGCAGGCTGAAACAGGAGGATTTCAAGTTTGAGCAGAGCCTGGAATGAAAGGCATGTACCAACCATAGATGCTGACTTTTTAAATCCTTATTTCTTAAAGAAAGAGTGAAGTTAGTGGAGTGGAGTGATGTAAGCCACTAATCACAGCACTCTGGGAAGCCTAAGACAGGAGGATCACAAGTTCTAACTCTAGTCTCCAAATCAGAAGAGAAAGAGGGACTGGGAATGTAGCTCAGGATAGAAGCCCTGGGTTCATTCCCCACTACCAGGAAAAAGAAGGAAGGAAGGAAGAAGGGAGGGAGGGAAGGAAGGATAGATATAACACTGATACTATAACACAAAAATTACCTTAAGCAAAGAAATTCTTTGTATTAACAGTGAGTATGGTGGATTAGCTAGTGGTCAATTTGTAGCATCCAACTGAACTGAATCAGTATGGCTCTGAGAAGCCACACCCAAGGGCTCTGTGAAGCCTCACCCAAGGATTCTTGCCAACAGTGCAAAAGGAGAACGGGACTAGAACATGGTTGCTGTTGATTCTCCTGAAGAAGCTTGTCACACCAGTTTTCCTGATAGGAACTCAGCTGTTCTCCTCATTGGAGGAGTTCAGGTCCTCACTATTATTAAGGATTGCTGTGGTTCTCTTTGGGGAAGCTCTGGTCCTTAACTTTGAGCATCACTTCCTGGCTCCAGTGCAGATCCCTCAGCCTGGCACAGATCCTACATCCTGCTAGTGCAGACTTTCTAGCTTCCACCATTGACCTTTGGGCCTCCTCAGTGTAGATTCTTTTTTTTTTTTTTGGCGGGACCAGGATTTTAGCTCATGACCTTACATTGCCAGGCAGGCACTTGTGCCACGGAGCTATCTCCCCAGCCCCTTAAAACTTTGCTCCACACAGGGTTTTTTCGTTTGTTTTTGTTTTTTGTTTGTTTGTTTTGCGGGACCAGAATTCAAATTCACGACTTTGCACTTGCCAGGCAGGCACTTGTGCCACAGAGCTATCTCTCCAGTCCCCTCAGTGTAGATTCTTGATACAAACTTGCATGAGACATTGTCAGTGGGCTCTAAGCCTCCAGCTGGTCTCATGCAAGACATTGCCATGGAATCCAGCTGCATTTCTTGGGTCTCTAGTGTGTGGACATACAGATACCCTGCACACTTCTTTGACTTTGGGTGAATATTACAAAATAATCCTGTAGTCAATCCCCGGTTCCATAAAAGGAGAAAAAGAAAAAAAAAAATAATAATAATCCTATAGATTACATGTTCTATAATTTCCTTAACCGTTTGAGTCCCAGGGGGTATTGAAAAAACACTGTCGAAGAATCCCAAACAGCGCAGCTGCGCTTTCTCTAAATGAGTACGAAAAGACCCAAACAGCGTGATAGCACTTGTTTTATTTTGTGTTGAGAAATACCAAGCAGCACGATAGCGCTTTGTTTATTTTTCATCAATGAATCAGATAAAATGCTGTATACCTATCTCAAACGAAGATCAGTTAAATATTGGAAAAACGTAGCCTTTAACATAACCACATGGTTTTAAATGCATACATAATCTACAAGGAAACAGTTAAGAGTAAAGCAATATCTCAGTGTACTTGCATCAGTAAATCTGAGCGCGCAACTTCGACAATCGGTAATGCACCGTCAGTTGTCCACAATGCTCAAAATGTGCTGGGTTTTCTCAACATAAAATCTCAGCAGCGCAATCGCGTTGCTTGGGACTCAAACAGTTAGAAACCCTAAATACGGGCTGGCAAGATGGTTCAGCGGTCTAAAGCGCCTGCTTAGGAAAGCTTAGGCGACCGCAGGGACCACAGTTCGATCCCCGGCACCACATGCTGTGCCGGCCCCACCCCCTGGGCAAGCTGAGCCAGCCATAATATAAAAAAAAAAAAAAAAAAAACTGAATACAATAGCCTTTGTGCTATTATTGTAATACACAACAAGAAGAAAGAAGGGACTAGAGCTGCATGCTATACTGCAGGGGCAGAGAAGATGAGCCCTGCCAGCTGCCCTGATGGACTCAAAAGCTCTGTTCCAGCCCTACAACTGGACATTGTTCCTTCTCCCCTCATCGCATCCCCTCTTGTCTCAGTCTTCAGCATGTAATCTTTCGTTTGAATCTACCCACTAACCTTTGAGTCAGTCCCCTGGAACTCCAAACACCACCTGTCAAACTGGCCCTGATAACACCATCAGACAATCCAATTCCCAGGCCCTGATCTGAGTACTTGCCTCAAGCCCTGCTGTGGTCCATCCTGCATCCCATATTCCTCCCTCTGGGTAGGAGGGAGGGTACCAGTCTGGCTCCTCTGCATCTCCCCACCTTCTCTGTGTACCTGTAGCCTCTGATCTTGGCCTGCAGACCTTTTATGTCCACTAAGTTCTAAATACTCAGTGCAGTTCCAGCTCACAATCAAACCTCCTGGATGTGGGCTCAGTGCCAGACACACAAGATGAGTCATCCTTGTTTCCACCTGTACCTCCTGAGAATGGTGGTGGTGGTGGTGGTGGTGGTGGTGGGTGGGAGGGTGGGTGGGTGGGTGGGTGTGTGTGTGTGTGTGTGTGTTGGTCACCATCGTATCCAGGTATGGCTGCCCCATTCTCTGGCCCTCTAGGGCCTAAGGCACAGACATCAGATGAGTGAGCTAACCACCTGGTGGAGGGAGCTGCCAGGGAGTGCAGGAGGCCGATTTCTACATACGTGATGTATCGAGAGGCAGAGCTATCTCCGAATCTGAGTAGCACAAAGCTAACTAGAGTTTAAACATCACTACAGACACTTTGCTCTGGGAAGAATGGCAAGGCCATGCTATCATGTGGTTGAGTTTGTGACAAGCATGCCCTATTACCCAGGCCACTCAGTTCATTTGTCCTCCTGTTGTCCCCCTCTGCAGTATGGACTTGGGGGTTGGATGCAAGTTGCATTAGGAAAGATACAGAGTGCATCAAATTGTGACCTCTCCCTTTATAGATGTGAACGATTAGAAGAGCAACTGAATGACTTAACAGAACTGCACCAGAATGAAATCTTGAATTTGAAGCAGGAGTTGGCCAGCATGGAAGAGAAAATTGCCTATCAATCCTATGAACGGGCCCGGGACATCCAGGTAAATGTAAAGAATAAAGTTTTATAAAAACAAACAATAGAGTGTTAGGAAAGGAGAAGACAACAAGAAGTTGGAGAAAATAGTCTTCAGAAAAGCTTGTACTCTCTGTGATACACCTGCCTTCTCAATGACTGAGGTGCCTTTTCAGACATCTGTGCAACTCTAGAGAGGTTCACCTGACTGGAAGATGTGTTAGAATCATAGGAAATCAGAGTTCTATCCACTGGTTCCTGTTCCCAGAGCCTCTCTGACCCCCATAGAGCTATCTAACCTCTACTCTTACGTAAGTGATGAGGCTTCTGACCCAGATGCCAAATCCACATCTCTGGCACGCACATTACCATTTGGCAATAGTGTTTTGGACAGACAGCCTGCTTTATCACATAAAGAAAGAGAAAGTTTAGTTTAGTTCTTTTTGGTTGCACCAAGAGTTCTGTCTGAGGGACTGGACCTTCAGTGGTTTCATACAAAGGCCCCTTGAAAGAACTGGGTCCCAAAGAAGTGCAGCTGCCTGGAAACTCAGCAGAGCCACCAACAGCTGCCAAGGGCACATTCTCAAGGGGTCCTGTTGACATTTCCGGCAGACCTCCCCAGGTGGTTCTGGACAGAGTAGCTTCTTGGCCACTCTGTAGCTGGCTGCAAGCCCATGTTGCCTATCCCTGCTTCACCCTGGGAAAGCAGGGTATTTAAAACCCAGGGCCAGGCCCTGCTGAACACAACTGGGGATATAGGCTCAGGTCCTTGGGTAAATTCTAAGGGAAGATCTTAGCCTGGAGGGAAGTGGGTCTCTTGTGATGCTTAATCCTGTAGGTGAGAACCACCAAGATAAAGTTTTTACTCACTAGGGAAGTCAGTTCCTTCCCACTGATGGCAGGTGCTGGCTGACTTAGAAAGCACAAGCAGAGTATGGAGGGAAGCATGTTCAGGAGATGCCCACAGCAGCAGTTGTAGGTTGAGGAAGTTGGAAACAACCTAAAGTCCCCAGGAAGGAACTGACTGAAACACTGTGATACACCCAGTCTACAACATTCTGGGCAGTAAAAGGACAGGGGATCTCCAGGTATTGGCCTGGAGCAGGCTCTGAGACTTGCTATGCAGAGAAAAAGTAAGTTGTGTGTGGTTTCCTACAGAACACTGTTCCTGTTGAGCTGGGAAATGAAAGCCAATCCCTAACCTCTCCAGGTCCCTAATTGCAAGTCTGGGCACTTAAGCAAGCTGAGTTTTCAAATAAAAAATTGTGTTTATATTAAATAACTGTGTGTATCCTAGGTAACTTAGATTAATAATTTTTAAAGGAAAAAATACCAAATATCTAAGGTCTTATCATTAAAATGTGCTAGACCAAATAAATTAGGGTGGCCAGCTTCTTGGGGGTACCCAGTGTGTGGGAGTAGGTGATACCCACCTGGGGGAGTCCTGGCTGGGGGGATGGGCAGCACATGTGTGTATGGCAGCAGGCCTAACTTTCTGTCCTGCCCCATCCTGTCCTGCTCTGTCCCATTGCATCCCTCCTGTCCTATAGGAGGCCCTGGAGGCATGCCAGACCCGCATCTCCAAGATGGAGCTGCAACAGCAGCAACAGCAGGTGGTGCAGCTGGAGGGGTTGGAGAACGCCACTGCACGCAACCTGCTGGGCAAACTCATCAACATCCTCCTGGCTGTCATGGCCGTGCTCTTGGTCTTTGTGTCCACGGTGGCCAACTGTGTGGTCCCACTCATGAAGACGCGCAACAGGACGTTCAGCACTTTATTCCTTGTGGTTTTTGTTGCCTTTCTCTGGAAGCACTGGGACGCCCTCTTCGGCTACATGGAGCGGTTCTTCTCGCCCCCTAGATGATGCTGCCCAACAGTGCTCCTGCTCACGGTGCACATGGAGAACAAGACTGGCTTGCCTGCTCAGGAGCCTCAGCAGCAGCAGAAGAGTTGAGTGAATCTGTTTACATTTAGAATAACGTTTTTTTTTCTTCAAGAGACACAATTGCAATAGTATTTTTTAGATTTATCCAAGACATTTTTTTGGGCAAAAATCTTGGATCATTTTTATGTAGCATGATTTTCTTGGGATGCAAATCTTAAACAGTCCTTTAACATGAACCCACAGTTGGGCACACTGAAGGGCATTCAGAATCGTGGCTTGAAGGACTGCACTCAGATCCCTGAGGAGACCAGGCAGGACAGCAGTTACAGCACTCTCCCTGACTGGGCCCACTCCGCACCCAGGCTGACTACTGTGAAATCTGACCACATTCCAGGTCTGAATGCTTCGATTCAGGGTGGAAGGGCACATATGTTCCCTGGCTTCTCACCCCAGTTGGCCACTGGTGTGAACACACTTGCAGGTGAACACAGGCCACCTGACCTAGCCAGGAGCCATGAGAGCACCACGCCCAAGGGTCCCTGCAGTCCTACAGCATTGTGAAGTGGCCCTCCAAATCCTTCATTTTAAACAAAATCTCTTGGCCTCACTTTTAAGGTTTTAGTTTTTTTTTTATATGTGTATAGTTACCAACTTAAAAACCTGAACCACATACTTGAAGAATGTAATACTCAAACTCTCAGTGCTTCCTTATGGTTTCTAATAGGATTTTTATTATTGTTATTATTTTATTATTGGGTTTTTTTGGAAAGGGTTGGGAAGGTCTTTTATTTTTCCTTCAAAATAAAGAAGTGCTGTTTTTAAATGAAGATGTGTGGATATGTAAGTGTGCTGCCCCTCCAGTCGGGACAGTTCAGGGAGAGCCTTGCTGTCCACACTGCCCTCTGCAGCCCCTGGCTCAAGATGCAGCTTGCACTTCCTCCTCTGGCTGTTGCTGCATTCTGGTGTCCCACTGCCCCCACACAGCCACTTCGTGGGTGTGGCCTGTTGGGAGAGGCAAGGGATGTTCAGGGAGAAGGGGCTCTTTCTACAGACCAGTGTGGTAGGGCTGGTACGTGCTGCCTAGGCAAATGTTCCTCCAACAACCTTGGGCTAGGAGTGTCTAGGAGAAATCGAGACTGTGTATGAGAGTCCTAAGTAATTCCTCATATGCCCTTAATTTATTGTTTAACATCCTGAATTACTGAAACCAAAGCGACATGGAGTCTTCTGTCTGCATTCTGGCCCTAGCATCCTTAATTGCAAAGCTTTATTCTGTTTGCCTAAGAGAATCAACTGAAGGGGATTCTCCTGAAGAACAGAAAAGGAAACGTCAGGTTAGAAGGACCCAAATTATGAGCGTAAAGTGTTGCCAGCTTCCTCCTAATTGAGACAGACTTACTAACTTAACCCTGCTCAGCAGACTTTATGGGCAGTATAGGAAATGAGCTGAGCCTTCCTCCTCACCCTGTAGCCAGCTCCATCATCTTGGTGGAATTTAAACTTTCAGAACTTACCTAGAGAACCTAATTAGTCTTTTCCTATTATCCTTAGTCTTGAGTCACAAATGCTGTTCCCTCACAACCTTGTTGTGTACAGCCAAGTGACACGCAGGAGTGTATACTCTTGCCTGCAGAGAGAAGCCAAGCAGAGCATGCTTTGCCTGTTGTCCATGCCAGGACAGCTCTGGGACCAGGTCAGCCCTGGCCTGCCTGTCAGAAAGGACAGCTGACATGACAGCTGTAACGGGCTGGCTTTCTTGGCCAGCTCGTTATCTCCATAACCACATTGATGCTTAACTCAGGTACCCCAGTCCTCGCCCCTCACCTTGTAGCACCCAGAGCAGGGACCACAAGGATGTGATTTCTCTTTTTCAAAAGATGTTCATACCGAAACCAAATTGTTCCCAGGCCTGTGTGTTTAACATGTTAACTTTGCCTGCAGGTAATGCAGAGACCATAGCAGGTGTGCCAGAAGACATCCTGACCCTGTCAACCCAGAAGTTTCTACTTTAGCTTAATTGCTCAGAGTAGAGAAGAACCCTGCTAGGCTGTCAGACAGATGTAGCTGCAGTCATGGTTTCTCCAACATACAACTTCTGAGGCTCCTTCCCAGAGCTCTCACACCCACAGGCACTAAACAAAAGTCACTGTGACATTGGTGATGTGGGGGACAGTTTCTCTCTTGAAGGAAAATTTTACCCCTAGAAATCCTCCCAGAGCAGCACAAGACAAGCCAGGCTGATTCCCCTTTTTCCTTAGACTGTCTTAGGAAGGATGTCAGTGCAGGTCAGGGACATACTGGCTTTCTTGCTCTCCTATCCCTAGGTCATTCATAAGACCCAACCATGGTCTGTATTTTTAATATTCTCTAATCCCCTGTGCCTGTTTTCATGCCTGCCCATCCTTCCCACTGCCCCACCCAGTTGCCTTTGAGTTTATCTGCATCATGGCTATTCTTCGATTCTCCTATCTGTTCAGACCCCTTTGATAACTTCACGCTATGGTCCCATATCCGTTCTGAGTGGAAACTTCTCTCTTTATGCTTCACTTAAAAAAAAAAAAAGACAACGTGCACTCTGAAAATGAAGTATTCCTTAACTGTGTGTCTATGCTGCTGGTGCCAAGCCAGGTGAATGAGGCTGGCCATATAATAACTAGGGAGCCACTCAGTGCACCCCACCAGCAAGAAAGGCTTCCTATTCCACTGGCACCTCACCATCTAAATGGAGGTGAAACTTTCTATGTGTCAAACATCTTTTCTCCCCTGTCCCACGGGATGAGATTGACTCCAGGAGGAACATAGGAATAGAGCCTTCCTTGCTGAGTGTGCCTAGCAGGGAGCATGCCAGGGTGTGGTCTTGACAACCTGTAGTTCTGCGTCAGACCCCATGCTCCACTGTGGTGCAGCCAGAAAAATGTTGGCCTCCACACGTGTTCTCACAGGGAGCTGCCCTGCAGCTTTGGGAAATATGCAACCAGAACCAAAACCACCATTAGAATCCACAGACTGGCAGAGACAAAAGCATGGTTCCTACACCACCACCACCACTGAAACCTGGGATTTCAAGCTTGGCTCTGAGAGCTTTTTGTGGTGTTTTTTTTTTTTTTTTTTTTTTAACTGGGAATCAAACTCAGGACCTTGTGCTTGCCAGGCAGGCACTGTGCCGCTGAGGTATAACACTGGCCCTGAGAATTTTAACATTTCTGTGTGTTGTGTATGCCAGGGGACCCCTCAATAGGGACTGACTACTAGACTGTGTGTTTCATCCAAGTGTGTAAGAATAAAAACTCACATGCACGAATTGGGAGTAAAGAAATGACACTTGTGAACGTGTGAACGTTAACACTGTAGTTGATAGACCTTAAGCTGCTAATTGTTGAGAGAGAATTAAATTTATGTTCTGTCTGGTTGTTGCTGGTTGTCATTAGCGCTTTTACTGTACATACAAATGGAAATAAAGACCTCAGCTATTAACCTGGTGGTCAGACTCAGGTTTATTTTTTACTTTTGTATATTCAGTGTCCAGTTGCAAGTATTTCATTCTGGAAACTTTCCCCTAGTTTGCACCTGAAAAAGTATGAGCGAGTGTGTGGAGTGTGTATGCGCGCACACGTGTTTGTGCATGTGTGTATGTGTGTGTGTGTGTGTACATGCTCATCACATACACAGTATCTGGAGCTGTAACTGCAGCTGGGCTGCTATAATAGCATTCTGGGCTGGCACTCTCCTGCAGCTCCATTAGACTTCCACTCGAACAGCATTGCACAAATCCAGCATCTGGCCCAGAGAGGACATAGCAATGCGTATCCATCCTTCCAAGACCACTAAAATTGCTTCAGGTAGAGACACACCTGGTTAAGCATTTAACATTCCAAGGTACTGAGTGTACACATGAAAAGTTAATTATCCAGCCTAATTCTACCTGTGGTGTTCAAGTAGTAAAGTATAAATTAGTGGTGCTGGGTTTGAAACCCAGGCTTGTGCAAGCTATGCAACTGCTCTGCCACCATGCTCCACCCCAGCCCTCTTTTTTTTTACTTTGAGACATGATCTCACTAACCTGCCTAAGCTGGACTTGGACTTATCTTTCTCCTGCCTCAGCCTCCTGAGTGGCAGGGATTACAGGTATGTGCCACCACACCTGGTCCCTAAGGTAGTAACTTCTAGCAGAACTTCTTCCTGATAAACTCAGGAAGACTTCTGCAAGGAAAGAAACTCTAAACTTGCCTGTCACAGGGACTGTACTCTGATAACTCTGTCTTCTGAGCCCCAGCACAAATGGAGGATGCAGGCCCAGCTGGCATACTTGCTCTCATCTCTTACCCACCTACAAAAAATCACAGCCTGAGCCAACTAGAGGTGGTGTGAGACCTGGGACTCTCAAAACATGTGAAAGCTTTGAAAATTGGAGCAAGAGTCCCTCAGCTTCTTGAAATAATGGGCCAGTGTCTTGGTTATTTTTCTCATTGCTGAGACAAAATTCCTGAAGTCCAGAATTAAGAAAGGAAGAGTTTATTTAGTTCATAGTCTGAGGAAGTTCCAGTCCAGAGGCAGCTGGCTCCAAGGCAAGAGTGGCACGTGGCAGGGAGCAGCAGTTCATGGTGGCAAAAAGCAGCACAAGTAACATGAGCACAATGGAAGAGCAACAGAGAGCAAGCCTGTGTCCCTCCCTTCTGTTGTACGAAGGCTATGCACCCCAGGGCAGGTATAGCACTCAACCCATATCCCAGCATTGGGCCAGCAAGATAGCTCAACAGTCTAAAGCACCTGCTTAGGCAACCACGGGGACCGCAGTTTGATTCCTGGTACCACATGTACGCCAGCCCCACCCCCAGGGCAGACTGAGCCAGCCACAACATAAAGTTTAAAAAAAAAAAAAAAAATTCCCAGCATTGGATCAAGAATCAATCACAAACTAGAAGCTGGCCCCATGATTGCATGAGGCTTTGAGGGGACATCCAGGATGCTGTGTATAGATACTGAAGTTATGTACTGCCCAGCCCCAAAGGGCTTCATAAGCAGTACTATGAAAACCACATAATAGAGTTGCACTGGGCATAAGGGACGTACAGAGCAGCAGTGATGATGGGGCATAAGGGACGTACAGAGCAGCAGTGATGATGGGATGTATCTTTACAAAGGTTGCATTGAAGACGGAAATTTGAAGGCTAGTAACCTAAAAAGCTATGGAAAACAGACTGGAGAGGAGGGAAGAGCAGGGCCAGCCTGGCAGTTTACGCCCAAAGACTCAGATATGCTTCTGCAATTCTCCAGGCCCCAAGGACACTACAGACTGTAACCCCACATCTTGGTGAGGATGAGTGCTCAGCACAATGCAGTTACCCAGCTCATGCTCCCCAGCTGTGCAGGAAAGAAAGCTGAGATGCAGTCAAGAGGGTTGTCCAGAGTCACTGTTAGGGAATGGAAAGTTTATACAGTGGAAAAGAGGTGTATGCTATATACATAACATACAGTGAATATCTACAATATGTGACTCAGCACAAATCAGTAATAAAAGCCAGTAGAAAAATACAAAAGGTTGTGAACAAATAATTCACAGAAAAATAATGGCCAGTACATCACTCCAAAACATACCTTGCTTCCTGTGCAGTCTAGGAAATGGGAACAGCCAGTTGTGGAAGAATGGATCATCACTGTAAGTGCCAAGAACCATATTTGTCATCACATTACTGGGTCTGGTCTGTGAGTGGGAGGAACAGAAGTAAAACAGGACTTCATGCTTGGCTTCCACAAAATACAAGTCTCTCTGAGAACACGTTTGTGGGGGGTTTTAACATACAAAAATTTCTTGAAAAGAAATCATATCTGTTGCAGAGAGGCAAGAAAAGATTCACACTCAGTGCCAGGCTGTGCTAGGCCATCTCTGACCTCAGAGTGTCCCTTGAGGGCCTCTGCCAGTGCTACCTCCTTGCTGCCTCCTGGTATTCACAGGGTGACCCACTGCCTGGCCTGGAGGACAAGAGGAGAAGTGGGGTCTAGTAGTTTTTTGGTGCATCAGAAAGGCAGAAGAAAAGAGGCCCTTGGGGGCTGGGGAGATAGCTCCGTGGCACAAGTGCCTACCTGGCAAGTGCAAGGTCATGAGTTTGAACCCCGGTCCTATCAAAAAAAAAAAAAAAAAAGAAAAGAGGCCCTCACAAAGAGGACTGCAGAAAGATAGCAGAGACCCTCTGACCTGAAACAAAGAGAGCTAGGGTTATATGAACTTTTGGTAGGAGCAGAGTTGGTGGGGGCTCAGTGACTTGTAAAGAATTGATTGGGTTTTTTTTTTTTTTTTTCTTTTTGCATGGGAAAGATGAGAGGAAGTTGTATCCAGGGTTGAGAGAAGTCGGGGAAGTGGTCATGGGAAGATAAACTTGTTTTGGGGCTTCAGCCATGTTAGGCCACCATAATGGTTCAGCAGTTCATACTTGTACTATAACCTATCAGGGACAGAGGTGTCCAGCCTATGAAGGCTCAGCACTGACAGGACCTACAGAGAACCGACCACCATGGAGGTGTGCAAGTCATCTGGGGCAGCTGGAAGAGATTTGGTGAAGACAGTAGGGTGTCCGGGCTGGGAGAGGTTAAGCGTTGTGGCTTCCTTTTATTCTTTTTTTAGCCATTGGGAGGAACTTGTGCCTGCTAGGTAAGTACTCTACCAGTGAGCCACACCCCAGCCTGAGGCAATGGTTCCAGGATCCCTAGAGGAGTGGACGGGCAAAGCCACAGAATCACAAGGCCAAGGTGAAGCATTCAAGCATGGGATTAAGCATGACTGAAGAGAGGTGGGAAGCTGTCACAGGGAGGCTGGGGGAGCCATTGGCCTCAGGGTGCCCCTCAGAGAGGGCATACATGTAACAAACATGGGCTCCAGGCTCCACCCCAGCACTGCAGAGGAGTTGGTGCATAAGCTCCAGGCCCATGGACTGGTATGACCATTTGAGAAGCCAGGATAGTGAAGCAGCCGCCTTGTAGGCAGTTGTGGTACAGCCCTTTCCCAACAGTGAATGTTGCACTCAGCATCATTAACTCACAGCGGTGCCCTCGGGACACACCTGGACCTCTCTCCTCGGAAAACACCCCCACCCCCACCTCACTCTCCAGCAAAGCCCTGGAGCAGCATGCAGGGAGACCCTTGCCAGGCCTGGCTCAAAAGTTGGTGTTGAGATCTGAAAATTCAGCTGTGTCAGAGAACACACTGGCAAGAGCACATCAGCCATGGACAGAAACTTATACAGGGAGGCATGAACAACTGAATTGCAAAATATAATTTTCTTCTCTTTTTATTTTTTATTATTTTATTTTATTTTTTTAAGATAGGGTTTCGATCTATGTAGTGTAAGCTGAACTTGAACTTGTTTATGTACCTGTGTTAGGGTTTGACTAGAGGAACAGATACAATGCCAGGAACAGATATAACACAATATGTACAAATGTACAAGAAATTGTAAGATTGGCTTACGACTGTCAGCCGCAGAGTCAGACGAGGAAGCATGCAAAGGGTGTCTGCTCACCCCAGACTGAAGGATTCAGCCCAAGGTCTGAAGCTTACTGCAGTGATTCCATGTGAGTCTCTATCAGTCGCTGATGGGTCTGTAAGAGAAGGCCGAAGAATCTGTGACACAAGCTGAAGAATCTGCAATGGAAGCTGAAGGGTCCAAGAATCTACGCTGGAAGCCAGAAGATGAAGTCCAAGCTGACTGCAAAGACTAAAGTTCTTTTGAAGAAGTCGACCACCAGAATCCTTCCTCAACCCCTTTACATACTCTTTTTGTGCTAAGTCACCCTGGGGTGGACCTAGAGTGTGGCACAACCTAGAGTATGGAACCACAGAAGTGATCCAGCCAACCTGACACAATGTATTGACCACCACAGGTACCCTAGTCTCGCCTTGAACTCCTGGCCTCAGCCTCCCAAGTTCTAGGATTATAGGAGAAAATAGTTTCTACTTGTAGTTTTGTTTTTTCTCCTTTTTTATGTTCTTGGTACGGCATCTCGCTACGCAGCTTGGACGTAGTGATGCTCCTGTTTTCAGCCTCCCCAGTGCTGGGATTGCAGGTGTGCACCACCTTGCATGGACTCTGTTGCTAGCTCATCAAGCCCTGAGGGCAGGGCCCATGGGGCACATGAGACTGAAGATCAAACCCTGGTCCCTGCACTTGCCAAAGCAGGTGCTTAGTCCACTGTACTTGTAATTTGTAGGCTACATCAAGGACAGATATTTTGTTTGTGGCTGTGTCCTTGGTGCTTGGAGCAATGTGTGGCACATGGTAAGTGCTCATTAAAGCTTGCCAGATGTGGCGGTGCATACCTGCAATCTCAGCTACTTGGGGGCTGAGGCAAGAGGCTCACAAGGTCGAGACCAGCTTGGGCAGCTTAACAGGACCAAATCTCAAAATTTCCAAAAAGAAAAAGAAAAAAAAAGGGCAGAGGAGGGAGAGCTGAGAAGATAGCTCAACACTCAGTGGCAACGAGAGAAAATAAAAAATGAAACTGCAAAGCTGCTATTTACTGAATCCTATGCTGTGCTGGGTTACTGTCTTCACCTCACTTCTGCACCCTCCAGCTGCCCTGGGGAGAAGGACTCATCATTTTTATTCTGCAGATGAAAACAAAAGTGGGGAAGGGTGTCTGCATTTCTTGCTGCAGACAGATCATGCCCCAGTACAGCAGTTAGGCTCCTGAAGGGGCCGAGTCTGACCCCAAAGCTCACTCCTCTAGTAGCTGCTACCCAGGTCTTGAGATGCAGAGTACTTGCCTGGGTGTGTGAAGCCCTAGGCAGCACCCCTGCACCCTCCAAAGTGTGTGCCTTAGATATTATGTGACCTTAAGAAAGCAAGCCTCCTGCACCTCCGTGTCCTGCTGCAGTCACGTGAGCGCTTCCCAGCCAGAGTCCTGGTGCCCAGTGCCCATGCATGGGCAGGCCCAGGCCACAGCCAGGCTTCTGGCTAAATGGTGAGTCCAGCCACACCAGGATTGGGAATGACAGCAAGCAGAGACAGATGCCCTCAAGGTAGACAGTGGGCACTCTGCTTCTGCAATATAAGCAGCACACAATCTGCGGTGAAAACAAGACTTTGGGAACCCTTGCAGTGACACAAGACAAGAATCAGAGCATTGAGGAGTCCTCATGGGCCAGCTGCTCCTGTCCAGGGAGACAGGAGGGCCTTGACTGGTCAGAACTTGGGTGTGACAGCTCACGTCTTTACTAGTCTGCAGCCAGATGGATGTCAGTTCTAGCCCCTTCCATTTCCACTTCCCACAGCAGCTCAAAGCACACGCCTGCAGTGTGCTGCCTGCAAGAAGTTGCTGTGAGTAAATTAAAACATGTCCTTCTTAAATAAAATAATGTATGACTTTAATATGCGGTTTATTCCTCAAGCACAACATACAAGAACTTCTGACATGAAAGCATAACTTTTGCCCATTTTAAATTTCCAATCATGTGGCTCTCCCACTTCATTTTATTTTTAAATCTGTTTTAAGGATTGATTGATTGATTGATTGATTGATTGATTGATTGACTTGGTATAGGGTCTCACTATGCAGCTCAGACTCATAGTGATCCTCCTGTCTCAGCCTCCCCAGCACTGAGATTACAGGTGTGTGCCACCACACCCCGTTGCAGTGGCTGGTATGGCACGGAGGGTGGCACCCTATGTGGTACCAGGAATTGAACCAGGTCATTGAGCTTGCCAGGAAGGAACTTAGATCACTGCACTGTCTCCCTGGCCCCTCTCCCATCATTTTAATACCCTTTGGTTCCCGAAGTATTACATTAAATGAACTTGGAAGTTTTGAACAGAGCCTTATCATAGAGAATTAAAGGATGTCGTTTGTGAAAATTCAAGCTGGAGCCCAGGCACGCCGTTTGGAGGAAGTGTATGCTGAGCCGGCATGGGGCTCTGGGTTTGGTCCCAGTTCCAGCAAACACAGTCCCCTTGCTGGGCCTGCGGGCAGCTGGCAGGGTCCTAGAAGTTACACCTCTTCCCTCCACTCTTAGCTCATAACCCTGCATTTCTTTCCTTCTCAGAAGCACTTGCCCCAGGCTGGACTCACTACCTCTGGAGCTCCCCAGGTCACTTTGACCAGGGTGTCCCTGTGATCATCAGCACAGAAGCCTGGACCCAAGACAGAAAGGGACGCTGTCTTTCCCTATGCTAAAAATGACCCAGATCCTGGACTTTCACTTTGTATTTCTTCCTGTGGCACTGGGTATCAAACTCAGGGGCCATGCCAGGCAAGTGCTCTGACACTGAGCCACAACCCTGGTTCCTCATTTCTTTTAAGACAGATCCTGAGCTATGCAGCATGGGCTGGCCTAGAACTCAGGATCCTCCTGTCTTAGCCTCCCAAGTGCTGGGATTATGGGTGTGTCCATCCTACTTAACATATTTGTCCTTTTTGATTTTTTGTTATTAGAGGGTTTTTAGGATGAAACTCACATGGCATGAAATTAGTCATTTTAAAACAAATAACTGAGCAGTGTGTTTAGTATATTTACAGTTTTGCATAGCTTCTTTCTTCCTAGTGAAAGCATTCTCACCACCCTGTAAGGAAGCCCCATCCTCTCCCCTTCAGCCAGCTTCTAGTAGCCACCTTCTATCTGGGAGCTTCAACTCTTCTAGGTGTTGCATGCAAATGAATCATATACTGTGGCTGTTGTGTCTGGATTCTCTGACCCAGTTAAAGATTCTGAGACTCCCCCACACTGTATGGCAGCACACATCAGGACTTCCTTTTGATGGCTAAATACTATTTCACTGAGGGAGAGACCACATTTTCTTCATTCCTCGTGGATGAGCACTGGATTGCTTTATCTGTTACTGTTGCTATTGTGAACACTGTGCTGCTTTGAATCCCTGCTTGAGATTTTTGTGGCTAACACCTAGAAGTATTCTGGGTCATGTAATAATTCCATGGCAACTTCCACTTCCTAACGACTTACAGCCTCCCTCTCTGATGCCTGCCACAATCTCTCCCTCCTGCCACTGACTCATGAACTCATGAAGTAGCTGCTGTTGGCTTTTGAGTGGTCCTTCAGGAAAACAGCTCCTCCCTACCCATTCCCTCAGTTCCCACAACACAGACACCCACATGGGCCCAGCTCCAGTAACACCAAGTGAAAAGCCAGGATGTGGTTCAGGTTCCTGACCAGTACTGCAGAAACAGAAAACAATATTGCCTTAGCCACTTTCCCACGGCTGGGACAAACACCTGACCCCCAGAGTAGAGGAAGACAGATTTATTTTGGCTCATGATTTCACTCCATGGTGAGCCAGCTCCAAAGCAGGAACAAGATGGTGCCAGGGCCTGGCAGAGAAGAGGGTGCACAGCCCGTAGCAGAGAGGGAGAGAAGGGAAGTGGCAAGGATGAGCACATAGCCTCTGAGATCCCCTCTCAGGGACTACCTCCAACAGCACACTTAGCCTTGAACACACCTGTGGGTGAATCTTCAGCTGCATATGGTGTCACCATAGTCAAATCACACAGAAAACTTCTGGGGAATATTTTAGATCTAAAACATAACATTTCACCCTCGGACCCCAAAAGCCTCATATCCATCTCATTACACAGAATGCATTTCATTCATCTCTAAAAATTGTAAAGTCCTAACAGTTCCAGCACAGCTGAAAAGTCCAAGTCCAAAGTCTCCTCTAAGACACACAGGAAAGTCTTAGCTGTGAGCCCCTGTAAAAATAAAGAAGTTAAACATTTCTGACCTTCAGCAGCACAGGGTAAACATTACTATTCCAAAAAGGAGGAATATGAAACCATAAAAAGACTGAAATCCAACAAGAAAACATTAAATCTACTAGTTCTGGGTCCAGTGGCTAGGGCAAACTGGTGAGATGTAAGCTCCAACAGGCATGGGCAACGCCTGTGGCGTTGCCAGTTACAGCCTTCATGGCCACTCTGGAAGGATCCATGCACTGCCTGCAGCTTTTCTCAGCAGAAGTTTCATATTGCTGGTATCTCTGACATTCTTGGCTCCCCACCACACCTTTGGCTTCACTCTCATAGCTTTACACACTGCTTCTCAGGGGTACACTGCCTGCCCCCCTAGCCTTTCTTCTGAAATCTGGGTAGAAGATTTTCTGACCCCACAACTCTTATATTCTACATGTCCATAAAAATCAGTACTGCTTGAATGACACCAAGGTCTGCCACTGGCTCCAGCAGTAGCCAGGCCCCCTTGAACCATGGCTGTGGTGGCCTCTGAGTGCCTGGATGGCTGAGACCCGTGAAACAAATCCCAGGGAACCAATTTCATAGGCATCCCTTCTCAAACAGAAACCCATAGACTCTCTTCTTATTTGAAAACTTTATATTTTTGTACCCTTGAGTCTGGGAAGGGTAAAGTCTGAATCTTGAGATGCCACTAAGCCATCTTTCCTATTTTCCTGATGCAAAGTACTTAACTTCTTTTTAATGATAGTCTTCTCAGCAATCATGCTCTCCTTGGGCCATACTTTGCATGTTCTTCCTTTCTGATGAAACTACAAACTTTTTATATCTGCTTTTTGCTCATGATTTTCATTATAGAACTGGATAAAAGCATCCAGAAACACCCATGCCTATCCTTTACATTAGCATATGTCTTAGGTATTGTTGCTGTTGTTACTGATACAAAATAATCAACACCCACAAGGGAGGCAAAGTTTATTTAGGCTCGCAATCTATAGATGTCTCAGTCTATAGTCAGCTGGCCCCAAGTCAGGGTGGCATGGAGGAGGGGCGCTATAGAAGAGAAATATCTCATGGCATGGCAAGCAGAAGGCAGCAAAGTTTTAGCCTGATTTCTTTCCTTATTTTATAGATAGACAGATAGACTGACCTTAATCTCAGTCTTCCACAAAGTCCCAGGCCATGGACAAAATGAAGACACACTTTCTGCCAGAAGGTAATACATATTGTCCAACTGTCAGTGGAGTCCTCATTCCCAGTTGAAACTCTTGAGCCTGGCTTTTACTATTCAAGTTCCTATTGGCATCTGGTTTCTGAGCTCCAACCAGAATCTTCCACTAATCTCTGCTTACAGTATTCTCAGGCTTCTCCAACATGCCTCTCCAAACATTTCCAAACTTTTCTGCAAAACTGTTCCAAAAGCTTCTAAACCACACTGCCAGGTAGGCTCACAGCAACAGCCCCCTCTCAGTACCAGTGTGCCATAGCAACTTTCCTGTCACAGAAACACAATATCCAACACCAACAAGTTAAAGAAAGATTATTTTGGCTCACAGTTTCCACCTATGCTCCTGACCCAAGGAGGGAGGCAAAGGCAAAACAGAGAAAGGAGTCTGGGGCCCGAGAAAGCCAGGCCAGCCTGGATGCAGCTATGCCTAAAGGTAGTTTTCATCTCTCAAGCCTCAGATGTCAGGAGTGGACTCTCTTTATTGCCACTTCTAGCTTGTTATTTGCCCTCAGAGATATGTATAATGGTGGACATGTAAGGTAAACTACCACTTAGAGTTAGAAGATGCCTTGTTGTGCTGGGAATGGCTTAGCCACGTGTCCATCTGTCCTGCTCTCTCCCCTTGTCCCTGTCGGATCCCATTAGGCTGAGTTTTCATTACTGTCCACATGCCTGGGCTGTTCTGGCTCCCTGTCTCAGAGGCAGCATCAACAACTACCTGGCTGGCTCACTTCCAGCTGTGGCAAAAAGGGAATCATGTGAGAGGATGGCATGGCAGAGTCACTGACAGAGACGAGGAACCCAGAGGAAGGGGCAGGGCCAGGTTAGTGCCAAAGCGCGCGCAAGCGCGCGCACACACACACACACACACACACCTAGGCTCAGTTTTTCTTTCTATTATGCCTGAAAGTCACAGCCCATCAATGGCTCAGCCCACCAGTGAAACCAGGTTTCCCTGAGCCACCCTGGTCCCCATTGCCCATCAGCAACCAGGCCTGCTGCCCAGGGAGCCTGTGGGGCCACAGGGACACATGCACTTGTCTTTGTGGCCATGTGTCCAGGAGAAGAGGAGAATGGAGAGAAGTTGCCTGCTCCCTGCTGGCTCCACTATGACAGGGAAAAGGGTCTCTGCACCCCAAGGATGTCAAGAAAGGCTGGACAAGGAAGGTGAGGGCCTCAGGCAAGGGTGGAAATAGCTCTTCTAGGCCTTGTCCCCTCCCATCCATGCTCACCACGTGTTTTGTGCATGTCCAAGTGTTGGCCTGTTTTATACCTACAAAGATAAACAGATATTGCACCCCACCTCCCCACCTCCCCACCCTCAGGTCTGGGCTCTGTAACAGCCTTGGCACTGTCACCATCCCACACCCCTGCCAGCTCCACACCTGTGCGGTGCCCTGGCCCCCACTGCCCAGGTCCCCTCTTCTTCCAGGCGCCATCTTCTCTGCAGTGTGCCCTGTCCACCCCTCCTGGCTCGCTCCAGGGGCTATGGCTATGTGGCAGCATGCTGGCAGCCCCATCAGACTGTGAAGGGGGCTGTGTGGGAGTTGGTTGGGCCCTAGGGCACATCCTAGGAGGGAAGGAAAAGACTTCTGTGACTATGACATAGACAGACACCTCAACTCTGAGCTCCTCTCCACCAACCATGCCCACTCACCTGATGAGACCAAAACCTTACTGAATAAAGAATAACTAAAACAAAGGTAAAAATACAAATATAAAAGTTAGAGGGAAGGGGCTGGGGCATAGCACAGTGGTGAACTCTTGCCTAGCAGACCGGCTTCTGCCTCAGCATTGCAAACCAAATGAAAAGAGTTAAAAATGTGCAGGATGCAGTGGCATGGGCCTCTGATCCCTGTAATTCCAGAGTTAAGAGGATCGCTGGGCAACACAGTGAGACCCACGCTCAGAAGAATTTAAAAATAAATATGGATGCCAGGTGCCAGGCACACACCCATGAGGCCAACTGCTCAGGAAGCTGAGGCAGGAGGATCCAAGCTGGAGCACAGGCTAGGCCACACAGAGAGACTGTCTCAAAATTGCAGTAAAGAGGAGTGAGTGGAGGGCTGGTGAGTGTCCTGGTTGGGTCCCAGCCCTTAATATAAATTAGGTCTCAAGGGACCAGTGGACAGCGAATACTACCTCTCTTCCAGCTACATCCACGAGGACGTGGGCCGGTCAGGGCTAGGATGCTATACTGGCTCAGTTCGAGGCCTCCAATAACCAGGATATGTGGTAGATTTAGGGACTCGGATGGGAGCGGCACGGTCTCTGTCGTCCCCTGGCGGCCATAATAATAACCGCACTTATGCCAGGGCCCATCCCCCCCATCCCCCACCCCACCCCGGGATGAGGAAACTAGGCAGGCAGCTTCTCAGTCCACAGCTCCCACGCTGAGGCCCCAAAATTGCCACTTTGAATTTAAACACCCTGTGAAATCTGCAATGTCTCCAGGGTCCTAGGATGTCCACACCACAGAGGAATCCAAGCAGAAAACACACAGCTCACAAACGTGGAGTCTGGCTTTGCACTCACACTCTATAGAGTTCCTGGAAGACATGGGACTTGCCAGTTCCCAGGAAGTGCCAATGCCTGGTGCCCATTCTGGCCTGGGCCACCATGTTTCCTGTCCTCAGAACTTTGCCGTTCCCAGGTGACCCACAAGGGGCCACATGCAGGACAAGGCCCAAGAGGGGTGGCCAAGCACAGCAGGGTGTGTGGCTGTCATGTGCTGGACTGCCTAGGTCTGAGTTTGACTTCTGCAATAGAAACAAAACAAAGTAGTTTTCTAGAACAGCTACCCAGCCTCGGCCATGTTTCCTTTATCTCACCCATGTGTCTGGTATAGACCATGGAGCCACCCTGAACCCCACAAGCCCCTGGGGCTCCTGATGGCCAAGCCTTCCTGCTCCTGCCATGGAGCACACAGGAGATCAAAACACACATGACCCAGCTGGTGGAGCCCTGCTCTGGGGTCACAAGTGACCACACCCAGCCAAAAAAGGATAAGGGGAAGATTAGGGAAGAGGCTGAGATCAGCCTCCCTCACCTCCACTGGGATTTTATGGCAAAGGGGACAGAAGCAGGGGCGCAGGTAACTGCTGGCAGGGTAAGTGACCCTGGCTCGGTGTGGTCTGGTTAACAGGCACACCAGTACCACTCTGCCTAACCCTGAGTGCTGAGTCTCAGTCTCTGAGTTGACATCTCCTGATGGCGTCTCATCCTGGATGGCCTGACCCAGGACCACCATGGTCCAGGGGTTACTTGGCCCCTGTCACAGAGGTTGTTTCCCCTCACACACCTGGGGGGTAACATCATGGGGCAGACAGGGTCACTGCCACCCCCCAGCCCTGCCTCCATCTCCCCTGCCTCAGCTCCTCCCTGAGGTCAGAAGCTGAGGGCTGTCGGGTCTCCTTGGGCACCTCTCCCAGCCTCCCTCCCAGACAGGCTGCCCAGGATGCCACAGGGCAGATGGCAAGCAGATCGAGGCACAGCGCCATGCTGGGGTGCCCTCTGCCTCTGCAGGGCTTTTCTGTGCACTCGTGTGCCTCTCTGGCCCCAGGCACTGTCCAGTGGAACACAACACTTGTATGATACCTTGGCCAGGGAGGGCCTGTGTGTGTTCCACGCAGGCCTGGGACTCAGGGCCTTCGCCTGAGCTACATCACAGCCTATTTTATTTTGACAAGTCTTACCAAGGTATTAAATTGTCCAGGCTGGACCCACACTTGCAATACTGCTGCCTCAGCTTCTCAGAGTGCTAGGACCGCCGGCTACCCACCTCGCACCCCACAGACCTGGGTGCTGAGAGGCGGCGTCCTGGGGAGGTGGAACAGGATGCGCTGGAGGGTACATACCGAAGGCAGAGGGGTTCCAGGATCAGGTGACTGCCGTGACAAGTGCCACCAGCTGGTGACGTGGTGACAGAAATCTATCTTCTCCCCACTCTAGAGGTTGTGGCAATTGGCTGCCTCCCGGGTGTCACACTGTCTATGTGCAGGCTGGGACCAGCAGCAGAAGTCACCCTGTGCCACAGGCAGGAGCAGAGGGTGAGGCTAGCTGCTAAGTGGGCTTCTGCCCGCTCTCGCCCTTTCTCCTCCTTTCTCCTTCCTCCTTCCTCCTCCCGACACCTGGAAAACATTTTGTGCCTGTTTCTGCCTGGATTGCCAGCGGCCAGGAGGCCTGAACTAACTCTGGCCAATGCTTCCGGCCTCAGTACTGACGAAGCCACTCTGGTCAGCAGGAAGGTGGTGGGTGGAGGAAGGGCCTTGCCCGGTGGGTTCATGCCAAGGTCCCAGATCCCAGTGTCCTGCCAGGTCAAACTGTCAGCACAGAGCCCTGGGCACAGTCCCTATCAGTTTTTATCCTATGCTCCAAGGGCTGGTGGGGCTCAGGCAGTGAGAGGCCACAGTGCAGGGGCCATAGTGGGCACAGCATGGCAATCCATATCACATGCCCAAGCCCCCTCATGGAGGAAGATCTGGGACATCAATCTCAAACACAGTCCTGGGTACACACCCAGCCAGGCACCCCAGGGGTCAGAGCAGAACAGGAAGCACTGGGAGCCTCCTACACGGCAGCCAAGGCTCATGAGCCACTTCCCGTTCCCCTCATTCTGAGCCTCTTGTCCCCCTTGTCTGCTCCCTGGGGTGGATCCAGGAGTGGACACTTCCTGCTGAGGAGAGGAGGGGAGGTGGGTTGAAATTTGAGAGCTATCCTCAGCAGTAGCCACACGTGCAGGGGAAGCTGCCTGCCATCCTCCCCAGCCACCCCTGCAACCCCAGCGGCAGAGCACATGAAGGTTCACCACCACAGGCACCAATCCTTCCCCTCCCTGCAGGTCCACTGCTCTGTCCCATCCACTGTCCACAGGCTGAGGCCCTGCTGAGGAAACCCTAGCCACAGTGAGCTTAGCTTTGTGTTTCAGGTGGGATTTGGAGCCCGGACAACAGCATAGATGCTATCTTCTGAGCAGTTCTCCTCATCTGGGAGCTGGGGCCAGACTCCTGCCTGGGCTTCCTTCCAGCCTGCAGACAGTGAAAGGAGATGCGGAGAGCCTTCTGCCCTGCATTCAGCAGCCAGGGTTCTCCTGCTGGCCTGGCTTCTGGGTGATGGTGTACCGGGTGCTGCAAGTGATACCCACAGAGGAGTCAGTGTCCTCTGCCCACCCAAGGGCTATGATTTGGGACAGGGCCTGCTAGAAAGTGGGAGCTAGGCAGACTAGATGGAACTCCAGGCTAGAGCCCATTGCTATGTGACCCTGGACACAGGTTCTGCCTCTCTGGGCCTCAATTTCCCTCTCTGTGAGATAGCAGAGGTTGCCTGGCTGAGCTACCATGACCATCCCTAGAGAGGATGAGGCAGGACTCTTGTCTACAGACTGAACCCCACCTCCCAGTAACCCCACTGTGCCCTCCAGTCACACCACCCAGCATGAGGTGGGTACTGCAGCATTTGGAGGCCCAGGCCCCATGCAAGTGACTTGAGCCCAGCCCAAGGTGACCAAGGGCCAGTGAGACAAGAGAGGGACAGCAGGGCCACCACCCAGGCATTGTGTCTCTGTCTTGCTTTGATCTCAGGTGCAAGCTCGGCCCGCAGGCTAGCATTCACTGGGTAGCAGCTGACAATCACATGGCGCCTCAGCAATGCCTCAACAATCAGGCAAACAGAGGCACAGGCCGTAGTCAGGCGTGGTGGCGAACACCTACAATCCCAGCACTTGGGAGGATGAAGCAGGAGGATCGGTGTGAGTTTGAGACCAGCCTGGGCTACAAAAGTGAGCTCAAGGCCAGCCTGAATTGCATAGTGAGACCCTGTCTCAAAAAGATAAAACAAACAAACAACAACAAAACCCACAGAGGAACGGGCCAAAGCAAAGGCCTTAGGGGAGCTATGGTGGGGCATGCCACAGGCACATGCTCAGCAGTTATATGTCCCCACAGCCCTTGGCCCCTGGACCCCTCTGTCTAGGCTGTCACTGCCATGCCTTGCCTCTTCCCCTGTGAGCACATCCTCAGTTCACAGATTCTCCAAGTCTGTTTATTGTTTGAGATAGGGTCTCATCTTTTAGCCCAGTGATCTCCTTGTCTCCTCTTGCCTCCCAAGTCCTGGAATCACAGGGGTGCACCATCACACCCGGCTTCCATTTATTTTTAAGACAAATAATTTTTGGGAACCTAGAAAATTCATGCACAATTCAGCCCCACCCAGAGGTCACATGTCTTGGGGATGTTCTCCTGAACATGTCCTGGGATCCCCTGGGGCCCAGTGCCCATACCCTTAGAGACAGCGCCCAGCCTCGGCAGAGGGAAGTGAAGCTGGAGGGGAAGGAGAAGCCCAGCACGGGGGAAGTCGGAGTGGCCACAGTATGTGCCCCTTGCCCAGCTGCCCACAGTGCCTTGTAGCTCAGCCCAGTGTACTCCACCAAGCCACCCCAGAGTGCAGGAGAAACAGCCCCACCCTCCCTGGAGCTCCGCCCGGCCATCAGGACAGGCGATCAGAGCTTGAGGGTGACATCAGGGCCCTGCAGCTAAAGCAGTCCAACCCGCACGTGGACCTGGCCCTAGCAGTTGTGGAATCCCTGTGACCTGGGCTGGCCCTGACCTCTGTGGTGTACTGAGGAGCCCCTCTGCTCATGGGGGTGACAGGGACACCTGCTGGCCCCAGGTAAGGAGGACAGTGATGCTGAGCTCACTGGCTTTGCCTCCCACCCCACCCTGGGTCTCCTTCTGGGCACATCTATCAAACCTTGGGAGCACTGCTTCCTGTTTGTGCTGGGGGAGGGGGCAGGGCACAAGGAGCTGTTCGTGGCCAGCCCACCATCACCTCATAGAGCAGGGCACCTTGCGCCCTCCTCAGACGTCAATCACAGATCACACTGTAGACTCTGTCCCCATGCAGGAGCATCCCAAGACCACAAGGCACACAGAGCTCTGACAAGGGAGCATTATCCATTTTACCCAAGTTGGCTTCAGCCTGCAGAAAGTGGACAGGAAGGGCCCCTCAGGACGTGGCATCTGGCTGGAGGGATAGCAGATGGGGGAAGGGACAGGATGTCTGGACTCCTGGGTGGTGGGGACCTGAGGATGTGAGAAACCAGGACACACAGGCTTGAGCTCCAGCTGTGCTGGTTGCCCAGCGGACATAGCTATTTGGCCCAGGCATGGGGGGGGCGGGGTGTACAGGGCATTTGCACCTAGAAAAAGCTGGCAGGGAGCAGAAGTCAGAGCCACCCTGGATCATCTGCCCAGGCCCCAAGGGAGTCCACACGCTCCATAACCCCCCCCCCCACTTGCTGAGAGCAAAGGCAAGGGCCAGTGGCATGGGCATGAGACCCCACACCTCTGCACTTGCTGTCCCCATAGCTCCCCCAAATGTCCCCATCCAGCACCACATGGCAAGACCTTACCTTCAGCCTAAGCCACACCTCCGTGTGCCCAGGTGGTTGCTCGGCACATCCTGGCAGCTTCTGTCCAAATGAACAGGCTTAGGGCCAGGGAGATAGCTCCATGGCACAAGCGCCTGCCTGGCAAGTACAAGGTCATGAGTTTGAACCCCAGTACCACAAAAAAAAAAAAAAAAAAAAAAGGCTTCCCCAGCCCAGCCCATAGGCCTGGCTCCTGCCAAATGCCAGGGAGAGGTGCCCATCTCTGCTGCCTGCACTGGGCACTGTGGCATGACTTGCAGATGCCACTGCCCCAAAAGGAGCCTGAATACAGAGGCCTATGTTCTCTCCAGCCAATGGTAAGTGACAGGTAGGGCCTGGAGTGTGGGTTACCACACAGTTTCCTGGTGTGCCTGGGTGAACCTAGCCCCGGCCCAGTGCCAGGGGAACACGGGTAACCCCCAAAGGCCTAGCTGGAGTCACAGCTAGTGGAAGAGCTACTGCAAGACCCACCATCCCTAGTGGGCCATAGGGCAGTGAGTGTGTCCAGGAATGAGGGATCGGGACTTGGGGACACTGGGGCCCAGCCAGGGGCTTAGCTGGGGAACTCCCGAGACTCTGGGGTGCAGCTTCTCAGTAGGACAGGGAAGTACAAGCCAGGACAGTGGCTCACCCCAGGACAGCTGGCTGTGGTCTGCAGGGCCATTTTTGAGTAAGGAGCAGTGATGTCACCCAAAAGTCCCTGAGGAACCGCTTTCAAGTTCCTCAGCAGCCGAGTTCCACCAGGGAAAGCCAGGCTGAGTTGCTAAGCCTGAGAACTGAGCCTCCTAAGGACAGAGCTGGATCATGCAAGGTCAGAGGTAGCACTCAAGGTCCAAGTTAAATTATCTAAAATCAGAAGTGGGTCATTTAAGGTCAGAGCTAGACCACTTAAGGTCACAGGTTAGCCCACCCAAGGTCACAGGCTGAACTCTCTAAGGGCCAAGCTGAACCACTCAAGGTTAGGAGTTAGACAATCCAAAGTCAGAAGCTACATCACTGAGGTCAGAGGTAACACCCCCAAGCTCATCCAGAGTCAAGGGCTGGCACACCTGAGGCCAGCAGGGGTCATTACCCAGGGTCACAAAGGACTCTGCTAAGCAAACGTCAGGTGACCGACAGCACCTAAGAACCTGGAGTTCCAGGACAACAGGAGCAACCAGGGTCTTGGAGCAGGAGACCTTGAGGGAGTCCATGGCCATGGTCTCACACATGACTTGCACAGCTGTACACACCTGGGTGCCCCTGGACCTCTGTCCTTCCTGCTCTCCCTATAACCCTTTCTGTCCCTTCCCAACTCTGCCTCCATCTCCCACCATCCCACAGTCCCCAGGGATGGGTGACCAGTGGCACAGCTCAGGTGGGGTCCCAAGCAGCCAAAACCTCGGTCTGGTCTGTAGGCAGGTGTGTCCTGGGGTTAGTAGCTGTGTCCCACCATGGCAGAGGTACCGACCCCAGGAAGATCTGTCTCCCTGCTGATGACAGCAGCTTAATGGAAAGGGTGAGGGGTAAAGGGCTCACTATACTGCACAGGGCTCCAAGACAAGAAGTCTTCTCTAAACAAGGTACATTTAGATAAGATTTCGAGGAATGTCTAGGAGTTCTCCCCAGGATAGACTTTCCTGGGGAGAGGACCTGTGGGTTGAGCCTTGGAGACTTATACAAGTTCACTGGGAAGCAAGAAAAGAAGCTGGAGCTGGCCAGGGAGACTGAGGCAGACAGCCCCATGTGGGCACTCAGCCCTTACCTTCCCTTTTGCAGATCCAGGGCCCAAGTCGATCCTTTTGGTATCTATTCTGTGTCACCAAAGGTGGCTTGACGGAGTAGCAGCTCTGTCTGCATGGCTGCCTTGGGACACCAGAAAAGAGACTTCCCTGGCATTCATGAGGCATATGGGGGAACATATGCCTAGGTGGGGCTCAGAGGCCCCCAGGGTCAGCACTTGCCGGCAAGCATTAGGCCCTGGGTCTCCTCCCAGCTGCAGCAAAAAACAGGAAAGCGGGGCTCTGCCCCCTGCCAGCTGGTGAGTGTGGGCAAATCACACCCCACCCCATTTCCCATTCATACATTGTGAGCAATAAGGTCATCATGGTAGCGCTATTGAGGGTTTAAATAAACTCATCTGTGCCAGGTGCTCAGGCTTGGGTGCCTCCAGAAGGACTGAAGAGACTCAGCCACTCCATCTACTCTTTCTGTAGCTTCTGTGTCCCTCTGCAGAGGGGTCAGGGTGGGCCTCATGACAGGAAGGCCCTGGGCCCAGCTCAGGCTGCAAGACGTGATGAACACAGAGCCTCAGGCCGGCACAGCTGGTCCCCAAGTGCCCATCCAGCTAGGACTCAGTTTACCTGTCCAGCAACCAGTAGCCCTGGCTTTCCTGCAAGGCCTGGCTGGGAAGTGGCTGCACACAGTAGGACTGTATGTCCCAGGCTTCCCTCCTGTCCTGTGTCCTGTCTCAGGGCTGGGCCTGAGTGGGGCTGGGTGCCCTCTTAGTGGCACTGGACAGAGGCCTCAGTGTGGAGCTGTGGCCCCATGCGGCAGCCTTGACGGGGTGCCTGAGAATGCTGCCCATTGTCCCCTCACAGAGCACAAAGGCTGGAGCTCAGGCCAGGCGCCTGCTGTGGGCGTGTGTTCACCAGCCACAGAGGGTAAGGACACGAGTGTCAGAGGGCATTGCTTACATCCAGGAATGAGGACCATTTCCTGCAGCCTAGGGTGGCAAGAGGGCACTCTGCACCTGGAGGTACCCAGGACATGAAGAAGGAATCTGGTTTCCCATGGAGTGGGGGCCTAAGGGGAATGTCCATAATGAATGAGTGTCACAGGAGGGGACAGGCCCTGTAGGCTCTCTGAGTCTCTGGGGCATAGATCACAGAAACTAAGGGTTACCTCCAGGGATCAGAGCTACTCTGAGGGGCAGGGCCAGGTGAGTGGGGAGCTGCTGGCTGTGCCCTGGCACTGTCTCTAGCACCTTCCTGCCCATGAGGCACAAGGAGGAACTGAGAGTTAGGAGTACTTCCTGCAGGGAAACAGGCAGGGCAGACCAGTGGTAGGCGGGGACAGGGCGCGGGCCAACTCAGCCCGATGTTGTTTTTTCCAGTTGAAGAAGAAAAAAAATTCCAACACCCCTCCCAGCCCCACCCCCACCCCAGACAACCAGGGTGGCCAGAGCATTGAGGGGACAGGGCTTGGGACAGTTGTGTGGAAGACCCACTCACGAACCCTGAACCTGGACAGGGTCTTCTCCCACATTGCTGTCACCTTGGTCTTGCACACAGCCCCATGCCAGGCACCCAGTTCTAAGGAAGTTCTTGTCACACCATGGCAAGCTATGAGTTCTTCCTACAGAAGAGAGATAGTGACAGACATTAGCCACCACAGCCAATTTCCTCAACCACAGGCACTTGCCTGGAGTTGGTGCTGGCCACACACCCTTTCCCCTCAGCCCTCAAGCCCCTTTGCTAGGGTGCCCTGGCACCCAGCAGCCAAGACTTGGGGTGCCTCCCTCCTCCTCTGTCCCCTGCCCCACTGGGAACCCCAGTCTGCAATCTGTTTTTACCTTGCTAGCACCTATCCTTCCCCGACCCAGGAAAGAGCTCTTAGACCCTGGCCCTGCTGGGCTGGTGTGGAGGGAGTGGCCCTGCTGGCTCAGGCTTTGGTGCTTGCCAGCTGCAAGCTCTGTTAAAATCATTCCCTGGGGGTTACAGGGAGCCTTCCAGGGGTGAGAGTGTCATTTGGATCATTTCTCTTTTCTTTTTTTCCTTTTGAAACAGGATCTTGCTGTGTGGTCCGGGCTGACCTTGAACTCAGGTGATCCTCCTGCTTCAGCCTCCTGAGTGCTGGGATGTCAGGCACACATCACCGTGCCTGGCAGGATGGTCCCCATCTTACAGGCAAGGACACTAAGGTTCAGAGAGGGACACCTCTGCCTGTGGTCACAAGTCACCTCCTCCCTGCGGTCTATGTGAGAAGGCCCACTCTGGAGTAGAAACCAGCCCCACACCTCAGGGAGGCCCCAGTCTTGATTAGCGGCAGGAAGTCCTCCACAGCCAGACAATGGCTGTGGTGAGCGCCGAGCATTCTCTTCAGGGCTCTGTGGGGGGAGCTGCAGGATCGGAGGGAGAGGAAGGAAGGAAGGAAGGGAGGAGGAGGAGGAGGAGGGGGAGGGAGAGGAGGAGGAGGGTGGAGGGTGGAGGAGATGGTGCTGGGGTACAGAGACAGGGCATGGGGAGGGGCACAGGTGGCATCGCAGCGCAGGACCCCTCCCCAGCTGGCTGGATTTGCGGGGAGGCCTCAAGTTCCGGCCCGAACGGGTAGCCTCGGGTGCTAGGCACTGGGGAGTTCGGTATTTCCTACCGACAGGGCGGTATGCAAGGGGCGGGTGCTGCCAGGTCCCTCAAGACACTGGGGTCTCTACACCCGGTCTCAATCTGCGAACTGGGACGGCAACAGCGACTTAAGAGCGAGTCTGGGTACCGCCCGTTCTCGTCGTGGGTGCCCTCTGTCCACGTGAAGTGCCCAGTCGGTGCCCACGGGGCGCAGCTCCGGAAACCTAGACGCGTCCTCGCTAGCAGATCCAGGGACCCTTGGCATAGCTCCCTGCAAACCTGTCCTGAAGTGCCTGGGGTCCCAGGCTGGTGACATTAGGTTACCGTGCAGGGACTGGGCTCGGGGAGGGGGACAGTGAGGGGTGGAGATAGGCCGTGCAGGGGACAAGAAGGGGACAGGGATTCCGCCTGGCAAGTTCTAGCGTGTAACCGGGGATCAGTGGGGAGACAGGGAAGGGGACCGCGCGCGATATGGGGCGGGTAGACAAGCGAGGGAGGGGCGGGGTTCGGAGTTCTGGGGGCGGGACGGGCAGTGGGGAGGGGAGGGAGGAGGGGTGGAGGTGGGGTCCGAGGTGCTGGGGGCCAGGGGCGGGGCCGGGAGGCCAAGCGGACGCCTCGCCAGGGGAGAAGAGGCGTGTCCTCCTGCTCGGGGCAGCCCCGCCCCACCCCGGGCCGAGCCGCTAGCTGAGTCCGCCCGGCGCCCCGGCCGCGGGCGACTGGAGCGGGCAGGAAGCACTCGCGGCCGGGCCCGCCCCCCGCCCCCGCCCCGCCCGCCCTGCGCCCGCCCCCGGCTCCGGCTGGGGCTCCAGCTCCTCTGGGCCAAGCCGCGCCCGCGCACTCGCTGCGCTGCCCGCGCTCTCGGATGGCTCGCCGCGCCTGGGCGCCCGCGGCCCGCGCCCCGCCACCCTTGCCTTCTCCGTCGTCGCCGAGCGCTGGGCTCGCCCGGCCGGGGGCGCTGCTGCTCCTGCTCCTACTCGCCGCGTCGGCCCGCGGGCTGGAGGTGCAGCGCCGCTTCGCCTCGCCCACGCCCACCAACAACTTCGCGCTGGACGGCGCGGCGGGCACGGTGTACCTGGCTGCCGTGAATCGCCTGTATCAGCTGTCGGGCGCCGACCTGACCTTACAGGCCGAGGCTGCTGTGGGCCCGGTGCGCGACAGCCCGCTGTGCCACGCGCCACAGCTGCCACAGGCCTCGTGTGAGCACCCACGGCGCCTCACCGACAACCACAACAAGATCTTGCAGCTGGACGCACGCCAGGGCCTGGTGGTGGCGTGCGGCTCGGTGTTCCAGGGCTTCTGCCAGCTGCGGCGCCGCGGCAACATCTCGGCGCTAGCCGTGCGCTTCCCGCCTGCCGCACCGCCCGCCGCGCCGGTGGCGGTGTTCCCCAGCATGCTTAACGTGGCCGCCAACCACGCCGACGCCTCCACCGTGGCTCTCGTGCTGCCTCCGGCCGCGGGCGCACGGGGCAGCCGGCTGCTCGTGGGCGCCACTTACACGGGCTTCGGCAGCGCCTTCTTCCCACGCAACCGCAGCCTGGAGGACCACCGCTTCGAGAACACGCCCGAGGTGGCCATCCGCTCGCTGGATGCGCGCGGCGACCCGGCGCGGCTCTTTACCTTCGACTTGAACCCGTCAGATGACAATGTGCTCAAGATCAAGCAGGGCGCCAAGGAGCGGCACCGGCTGCGCTTCGTGCGCGCCTTCCTGCACCCGCCAGGCACGCAACCCTACGCCTACCTGGCGTTTACCAGTGAGGCGCGAGCGGGCGACAAGGACGGTCAGGCACGGAGCCTGCTGGCGCGCATCTGTCTGCCGCGCGGCGACGCCAAGAAGCTCACCGAGTCCTACATAGAGCTGGGCCTGCAGTGCGCTGGCGGCGCGGGCCGCGGCGATCTTTACAGCCGCTTGGTGTCCGTGTTCCCTGAGCGTGAGCGCCTCTTCGGTGTCTTCGAGCGGCCCCCGGCGATCTCCGCACCTCGCGCAGCCCCGGCGCCCACTGCACTCTGCGCCTTCCGCTTCGCAGACGTGCAGGCCGCTATCCGCGCAGCCCGCGCTGCCTGCTTCGTGGAGCCCGCAGACGGCGTGGTGGCTGTGCTGGACAGCGTGGTTCAGGGCACGGGCCCGGCCTGCGAGCGCAAGCGTAACCTTCAGGTTCGTGCAGGGCAAGGGGCGCATGGGGAGAGGTGTGCGCAGGGCCTGAGTTCGGAAGGGACTGGCACAAGCATACGGTGTCGGGTGCGCTCTAGAGGTAACGGCAGAGTTATGCGGTAAGGCGGGCGTGCTGGATGGCTCTCTTGAGGGAGGCTGGTGACAAGTCTGTGTGCTACTGGCAGGGCATTGTGGGGTCAAGAGTGGCAGAGGACATGAGTTTAAAGATGAGTAAGCTCTGGAGGAGGCCGTGTTTGGCAGAACGGTGTGTGTCAAAGCCGATTTTATTTACTTTTTAATTTTATTTTATTTATTTATTTGTTTGCTTGTTTGTTTCTTTCTTTATTTACTTATTTTTTATGGCTGGCTCAGCCTGCCCTGGTGGTGGGGCTGGCGCAGCATGTGGTGCCAGGGTTCAAACCGCAGTCCCTGCAGTTGCCTGAGCTTTCCTAAGTAGGCGCTTTAGACCACTGAACCATCTCGCCGGCCCTTATTTACTTTTTAGATACCCTCTATGTAGCCTGGGCTGCCCGCTCTAACTCAGTGATCTTTCTGCCTCAGCGTCCTGTTGCGGTTCCAGTGTTTGCGACCTCGCCTGGCTAAGACCAATTTTTATTCGTTCCTTCAGCAAATATTTACTAATGTTTAGTCCACGCCAGGCATGGCAGAGGTGGGGTTAACAGTAGTGTCTGTGTAGTGCCTGCCACACATAGGACATGTCACAGATCTCAGTGACCACAGCAGCCTTCTGTTCCCATCTCAGGAACAGAGGGGAAGTGCCTCGCCCAAGATCACACAGCTGGCAACCGCCCGCCGGCAGGGGCGCTGGAGACAGCTGTCCCACCTCAGCCTCCCAAGGTGCTCAGGTTGCCTTCCTGAGGCTGGGCTGCATGTGCCCCAGTGCATGTGCCCTGGGGATCCTGGCGGGCTGGTGGGCAGCCAGGAGAATGAAGGGTGGTAGATGGGTGTAGGGGCACTGAGGAGCCCTGTGGGCGAGGCGCACAGCTGTTTCAGGCTGGGTTGGGCAGGGGCAGGAGGTCTGGGGGGTCAGATGTGCTGACCTTGACCTTGGACAATGTGACAATGGGGTGTTAGAGGCCCCAGCCAGCAATTATGCTCCCAAGCATCCTGAGGATCCCCATTTTCTTCCCTGAGCCCCAAATGATGCCCAGACTCAGTGGAATGCAGATCCAGCCCAACCTTCTCTGAGGTCCCCAGGCTGTGGCCCAAGGCTCTGAAGATTAATTCCTGCATAGCCCTGCCCAGCTCCGCTGAATCTGAGGAAGCGAACATTCCTTCTTCTACAGGGACAGGGTGGGGAGAATGGGGGTGGGAGCTGCTGAAAATAAAGATTGGGTGGGTGATGGGCTGACACCCTGAGTGCCCCTCCCCCAGGGAGGGGGCAGAGTCAGAGCTCTGCTATAAGGACAGAGGCAGGGGGCATCTGGAGCTGGAGATATGAGTGAGAGGAGGGGAGGCTGGACTGAGGCTCCAGCAAGCCTGAGCCCAAAGGAGCCCCCTTATTCCTCCACAGCTGACTCCCCTCCCCCTCTGGCAAGAGCTGTCCTGGTTCCCACGGTTGGTTTGTCCCCTCTGTCAGTCGTCCTCTCCCTGGCCCCTGCAGTGACTCACACTGCAGAAGGCGGCTGAGCTCCCCCCCCAGGACCTCTCCAGGGACACAGCCCAGGATGGCGGCCAAGGCCTCCTCCTCCTCACCCCAAGGCCACACAGATGCGGCCACAGCTCTGTTTTCTGAGTGCCCACCCCCTGTGGGCTGGAGACACTGTGCCTCTCCAATGCATGAGTGGGAGTCCAACTGGGGTGACCACTGCTGTCCCTAGCTGCAGGCTAAGAGCTCAGACTTTGCCCAGGTTCAGATCTCATCTCCATTTCCTGGCTTTGACCTCAGGCCAGCAACAGGACTTCTCTGTGCCTCAGTTTCCTTGTCTATAAAGTGAAGGCAATGGAGTGGGGTTACCCAGCACCATCATGGCAGGCCATTTATGGCTCCCATCCTCTAGTGTCCTTAGGTAGACTAGAAGAAGCAGAGACAGATGCCAGCACCACCCTCAAGGTATCTTTTTATAGTGAAGGTGGAAAGCTCCACAGCAGCTCTCCTGGCATGTGGTGGGTGGGTGGGCTCATGACAGGAAGGTGTTTTCTGTACCAGTTTAGGGTCTGAAATGCCAGGTGGGGGTGGGGGAACCTGCAGAATGGCTTTGTACTGGGCCCTGAGCTGGGGCTGAGAGGAAACCCTCCAGCTGGAGTATATAGCACCAGCCCTTGAGGGATTGGTCACTGGCTAGCTATGCCCCTGGGCTCCTCCTCTTTGACTGGCCCTGGGCTGAGTCATAGTGACTCGGAGCCCCTCAATGTTGGGCTGAGCTGTTTTAGCCTCCTGAGGAGGTTGGAGGCTGGAAGGGTTGGGTACCAACCCTCTGTGTCCCATCTGTGTCCTGAGTCTTGGTGACTCCAGGGGAATAGTGGAGTGAAGGCCCTGGACACCAGCAGAGCACTGTCCATGTCACTACTGTCTGATCTGTGTGGCCCATGTGCTCTTCAAAGCTGTGTACCTGCAGTCTGTCCTTCCAACCCCTGGAGAAAAGTGAAGACAAGCGACCTGTGGGGCACAGCAGAGGCCCAGAGAGTTAAGGGACTTGCTGGGGTCCTACATGCTACACCTGTTACCTTTATTCCCTGGTTCTTGACAGCACTACCCAGGACCAGCAGAAGGTGATAGGGCCAATCTTGGGCCAGGACAGAGCCCCAGGCAGATCTGGCCCTGTGCCACTATGCTGACACCGTAAATGAAGCCTACAGGGAAAGGACGCTCCAGCTCCTTTATGGTGATAAGTGCTGCACTCCTTGATCTGATCAGTGAATAAAGGGGCGGTGGAGGCCAGGCCAGGAGCTGGGCTGCGGTTCCCTTCCTTTTATAGTCCAGGTCTCTATGGCAAGGATGCTTGAGACCCAGGCAGGTTGGGTGGCCCTGGTGTGGCCAGGCAAGTGACTTTGCCTCCCCATGCCTGTGCCTTGGCTCCCTACAGCACCCTGGAGAGAGCAGGAGCTGTGTGTCCCCTCCCTGCCCCTGTTCCCCGAGGACTCCAGGCTGCTGTGTCTGCTTGCCTTGCCCTTAAGGTTGTAGGTGGCTCTGGAACCATCAAGGACAGCAGACAAGACTAGGCAGAAGACATGATTCAACAGGGATAGGACCGTAGTTTCCTATGGCATCACCTCCAGGAGAGGAGGTGGGGACAGGACATCCAGGCTGGGGAAAGAGAGATGGATGGAGACAGAGCCCTGGTGGGCACCTAGGAGTGCTTGCTTACCACTAGTGTGGAGCCCCAGAGCTAAACCCATCTTGCCCCCTCCAGAGTGGCACACAGTAGGACCCAGGTCCCCTGTACCTCAGTTTACCCTCGGAGCCAGAGTATACCAGGATCAGCATGTGCCAAGGTGAGAGGAAGAGCTTAGGGGTGGGGGTGGGGGGTTCTGGGACATTACACCTCTATCTAGGCTCTGCCCTTGCCAGTCCCTGCCTGCTCCCTGGTCCCACCCAGTGGAAGCAGAGCCCCATTCCTTCAGGTCTTGCTCCCCATTGGGGCCCCATGCAGTGGAGCAGCAGGCCTGGACAAGAGTCCTGAGAGAGACCCAGAGGTTAGGCTGGCTGGGTACAGGCCTAGGAGCCAAGGGTGGGCTTCTATGGAGAGCAATAGGGAGCCACTGAGCTGTGGAGGGGCCACAGTCTACTTCGGAGGAGTGAGTTTGTTTGTTTGTTTATTTATTTACTTACTTATTTATTGTAGCTGGCTCAGCCCACCCTGGGAGTGGGGCTGGCCCAGCATGTGGCATGTGGTGTGGGGGATCAAACTTCAGTCCCTGAGCTTGCCTAAGTAGGTGCTTTAGACTGTTGAGCTATCTCACTGGCCAAATGGTTTTTAAATAAACATTTTTATTTGCAGATAATTTTAGATTTACAGGAAAGTTACAAAGATAGCACAGGCAGTTCCTGTGTACCCTCCCCGCTCCCCTGCCCCTGCCTCGTTACCATGCGACGTTTGTCAAAACGAAGAGACCAGCTTTAAACATGATTTTTCACTAACTTGGATTCACATTGCAGACGTCCTTCTCCCTTCCCAGGGGCTAGGGGTGCAGCTCTGTGGTGAGCGCCTGCCTGGTGTGTGGGAGCAGCTCAAATCCTGGGCATCCTGGGCTGCGCCAAGAGGGGTCTGAGAAGGGTCAGGGGTCCGGCACCTGCCCCTGTGGTTTGGCACCTAAAGCAGATGCCCAGAGGGTGGAGCCCTGGCCACGCCAGTCCTGCTCTGGGCGCCAGCCCAAGGCAGGAACAGGGGCTCTGCTGAGCTGGCTCCCTCAGGGAGAGGATGGTATGGTTACGGCCCCAAGATTGACAGGCCTCTGAGTATGGAGGCCACCAGCCCTAGAGAGGAGGATGCTCGGAAAGGAGCAGAGACCTGGCCACTGTGTGTCCCACTTCAAGGGCCTGAGGTTCTGGGGAGTTGGAACCTGTGTTGTTGCTGCATGTGGTGACTGTGCAGTTGAGTCACACACTTCCCTTGGCACCCTGGCACCAGAACAGCTGTGTTGCTTTCAGTCACTCTGCTTGTAACGGAAGCTGCTGAATACAGCCATTCACACTTCAGTCAAAATTAGTCTCCCTTCTTTAGTAAACATTCACCCCAGAGCTCAGTCTCTACACCAAGAAGGCTCAGGATTGTGCTGCCAGCAGTGTGCCATCACTGAGTAGGGAAGGTTTCTCTAGAGCTGTGTTCTGGAGGCCAGTTAGTCACTGATCAGGCTCCTCTGGGAGGAAAGCAGTGTGGGTCAGGATAGAGTGACTAAAGCAAGGCTCCGGAGTGCACCTCAGACACCGGTGGTGGAGGCAGCATTTATAATGGTTGAGGCACAGACAGGAGGTGTTTGGGGGACTTTGGAGACCAAAGAGTTGGAGCAGAGCAGGATCCCAGTGGCTTAGAGTTTGACCAGGGCTTCAGGGCTGTGCTAGGGGCTGACCCACATCTGTCCCCTTCCTGGGCCACAACCCTGTCTGGGCCAGCCTGGGACCAGAACCATTGCTTAGAGCAGCTGGTGGCTTCTCCTTTAAATTTTTTTAAAATAGACTTTATTTTTAGGATAAGAAAAAAAAAATCAGGGGGAAGGCTTTTAGAAAATTCCTTCAGTGCAGAATTAATGGCTTGTGAACGTCAGGGCAGGCGGCAGAGCCGGGTCCCAGCCCGTGCCTCTAGGGGCCCAGAGGTCACCGCTGGGCCAGCCCCAAGCTCAGGCTGGGTGCACAGAACCCCACTGGTGTCATCTGGGTCCCCTCCCCCAGAACTGGCAGTTTTCATTTGCACACGACCTATTTCCTAATGATGGAGGGCTCCATATTCATGGATAGTTACATAACTGTTGCCCACCCGCAGTGGAAGCCTGGGAAGAAGACTGCAGGGCTTCCCCCATCTGTGGTCCACTCCCAGTGCCAGCTCCTCTAGGTCAGCCGAGGCCCATAGCATTCAGTGGAAAATTCCAGAAGCCAGCAGGCCACCCGTTTTCAATTGCTCCATCCTAGGCCCTGTTCCTCACCCGCCAGCAAGGCCTCACTGAGCCGCCATCCTAGGCGTCCCAGATGCACAGTGGTATCTGGGTCCCCTTGAATTCCCCCAGTCTCAGCCCCTAAAGCCCAGGAGCAGCAACTTTGGAGACACAGACCCTGCAGAGAGAAGCCAAAGCACATCCTTTTAGCACAAGCTGATGTTCTTGATATCATAAAGAGAACAGAAATTGTGTGCTGAGGTCGCTGAGGTGTCTGGGAAGGAGAACATTCACCCAACTTTCTGAATGGTGCTTTGTCTCAGCTGTGTTATCATTTAGGCCTTATTTTGGGGGAGTGGGTACTAAGGATCAGACACGGGACCTTATGCTTGCCAGGCAGATGCTTTATGCTGCTGAGCTGTCTCCCCAGCTCAACTGTACTACCATTGCCATTCTCTTCTGGTGCTTCATGTATAAATCAGATCTTACCTCCAGCCTGTGTGCTGGGAGGAAATACAGTACGTGGAGGGTTAGGTACCCTCCTTGGTTTCTTTGGGGTCTCTGGATGTCCCCCAGGGCGAGGGGTTGCTCTCTGGTAATGGTGCTGAAGTGAGGAAGGAAGAAGGACCAAGGCCCTGGGATTTGGCCAGATGGGTACCCACGAGCAGCTAGTGTGAAGGGTGTGCATCTGGGGGTGGAGGGGCTCGGGTCTCAAGCAAGGAGAACTTCAGATTCAGGGTTGTTCTGGAGGTCCTGGGAACTTTAGGAGGGCTGAGCAGGGCACCTGGTTCTGGGCATGGATCTGCCAGCCACGTGCTCACCACTGAGCTGCAGCCAATTCCATTTTATGATGGTAATGTTAACCAATACCCATGTTGGAAGCCAGACTCACTGGCCAAGGAACTCCCCAGACTCTTAGCACCGCACATGTCACCTGATGACTGATGTGCTCACTTGCACTGGATAAACTGGGGCCCAGAGAAGTGAGGTGGCTGGCACAGTTCACCCCGAGGGTCACTCAAAAGCACTCATGCTTGTGACCCAGCCTGAACACCCATTGTGCTGACACCTTGAAGTCACACCAGGAGCTCAGCCTCGCAACACTGCAGGACACCAAGCAAACCCAAAGAGCAGCTCCCTGAAGATTATTGGGATGCTGCACTCTGGGGACCCCTGAGCACCATGTGGAGGCAGGGGGAGCCACAGGTGGGGTGGCTTGACATTACAGCTAATAATCTGCACTTCAGTTTCCCCATACCTGACATCAGACCTCACAAGGGCCGCAGGGTTCAGTGTGACAGTACATGGCACAGGTCAGCACTGTGAGCATGGTGCCCTTGGAGAATCGCCGAGGCGGTGGGGGGATATGCCCTTTGGTCAGACCTGGTGGGCACCAGGCTCTCCTGAGCCACTGCCTTGCACCAGCACCTTGAGAAACCTTATAAAGCTTGGGGGCCTGGTGTCCTCTGCTGCTGCCTGGCTCCTGTAAGGAGCCTAGTCAGCCAAGCTGCTGGGACCTGCAGTCCTGGCTGAGACTGGGCCATGTGGGAGGTGGTAGAGCCAGCCCAAGTGCAGGGATTGGGCAAGAGGAGACCCCCTTGGGCCTCTGGGTAAACTGAGGCAGGTGTGGTCTCTGCTGGGCCAGGAGTGGGGCAGCCTGCAGGGCAGAGTGTTGGTCTACTCTGTTTCTACCTCTCTCCCCACCATCCTCCTACCAGAAGCTGGCCCCAAGGTTGCTTTTCTTCTGGGCTACACCCCTCTTTAGTTTTTATTCTGAGGCAGGGTCTCTTTAAATTGACAAGGGTAGAACCCTGAGGATGTGGTTTTGTGATAGAGCTCTTGCCTTGCATGCAGAAGGCCTTGAGTTTAATTTCCAGCATCACAAAAATAAATTCATTGCCTAGGCTGGGCTTCAACTCTTGACAGGCCTGCCCTGGCCTCCAGGGTGCCAGGGACCCCTGTGTTAGGTTTTCTTGGTGCTGCAGAGAAGCAGAAGTAAAACATTGAGGAGGACAGTGTGAGAATTGATCGAGAGGATCGATTACAGAGAGATGGAGGAAGCCTCTGACCTGAGACAGAAAATCTGAGACTTTATGGACTTTTGCTAGGGGTGGAGCTCAAGGGGCAGTTTCAGTGACACCTGAGGAGCTGATTGGTATCTCCCTTATAGAGGGAGCTCAAGAAAGGAATCCAGGATGATGGTGGGGAAGGAGAAAGTGGTCATTGGGAAGATAAGCTGTTGTTTTGGGGATTCAGCCATGTTGATGATTCAGGGTTGTGATAATTTAGTAGTTTGTACTCAGGCCAGAACCTACCACACTGTGCTCCCCCCACCTCTGAAGTTAGCCTAGTCTGGACCCTGCCAGCCTGAGTCATTCTTATGTGCGCCCAGAGCAGGGACAGGTCCCGCCAGTGTTTGGACCTGGGGCACCAAGGCTTGAGACCCTGTCCCAGGGGCAGTTGGGAGCCATGGAAGATTCTGGAGCTAAGCCATCCTGTGCATCTCTTGCAGCTGCAGCCAGAACAGCTAGACTGTGGTGCAGCCCACCTGCAGCACCCACTGACCATCCTGCAGCCACTGAAGGCCACACCTGTGTTCCGTGCCCCCGGTCTCACTGCTGTGGCTGTGGCCAGTGCCAACAACTATACAGCCGTCTTCCTGGGCACAGCCACAGGGAGGCTCCTCAAGGTAGGACAGTTGCACAGGGCTCTGAAGCCTGACAGACCTGAACCTGGGTCTTTGGACTCTTCACAGGCCAGCGATGTGAGCTGAGCTTTAGTTTTCTCATCTGTCAAGGCTTGGACGCTGTTGTGCGGCTTTCATGGGCCAGAAGCACATCCTGGCAAATACAAGACTCTGGATCTCAGTTTCCCTTGTGTGACGTGTGGGTGGGAGAGGAGGCATGAGAAGGTTGGCTGGTGGGTTTTCTGTGCTCCTTGGCTCTGCAGGGCTGGAGAAGAGGTGGTTTGTGTAATATGCACATTTGCACAGAATTCAGACTCAGGTCTTTATTCTTGGTCGTGATGCCCTGAAGTCCAGAGAGGTTTGGGTCATACAGGGTGCAGGGACAGGATGGACAGGAGCTGCTGAGCACTGCCTAATGCCCCTTTCTCACCCTCCCCCCCACCCAGCTCAGCCTAAATGAGAAGATGCAGGTGGTCAGCCGGCGTGTGGTGACGGTGGCCTACGGGGAGCCCGTGCACCCTGTCATGCAGTTTGACCCCACGGACCCTGGCTACCTCTACCTGATGACTTCCCACCAGGTGAGTCTGAACCCCGTCCCAGGTGCCTGTTGCCCTCATGCTATGTACAGCCAGACTCACTTCCTCCCTTAGAGAGCCTCAAGCCTCAGTTTCCCCAGCCCCTGTACACTTCTGCCCCCAGATGGCTCGTCTGAAGGTTGCAGCCTGTGAGGCCCACGGCACTTGTAGAGACTGCGTGGGTGCAGCAGATGCCTACTGTGGCTGGTGTGCACTAGAGACTCGGTAAGGCCCTGGGCTGCAGTGGTGGTAGGTGCCAGGCAGCAGTTGTCTGGGACCTGACCCATGCCACCCCCAGGTGCACCATGCAGCAGGACTGCGCCAACTCCAGCCAGCCGTACTTCTGGACCAGTGCCAGTGAGGGCCCAGACCGCTGCCCTGCCATGGCCGTGCTGCCAGCTGAAGTCGATGTGCACCAGGAGCATCTAGTGAGTTGCCACAGGATCCCTTCTGTTAGGTAAACCAATGTGCATGTGCAGTCACTGAAGGCCATACCTGTTCTGTGCCCTGATTCTCACTGCCATGGCTATGGCCAGCACCAACTACTGTACAGCCGTCTTCCTGGGCACAGCTATAGGGCAGATGCACAGAAGGGAAAATCCCAGCATAGGGAAGTAGTGAATTCTGGGCCTACTCGCATCCATGTTACCAAGCCCCTGCCATGTGCCAGGCACATTCTAGACTCTGGGGCACAGCCATAAACAGAACCCCATCAGATGTGAAGGAGCCAGGTACAGTGTTGCATGCCAGTCATCTCAGCACTTAGGAGGCTGAGGCAAAGGATTGCTGCAAGTTTGAGGCCAGCCTGGGCTATGTAGCAAGATCCCACCTCAAAAATAAAGTTGGTGATGCAGAGGGTGGGAAAAGAGTGTTCCTGGTGTGAGAAGATGGAAGGGTTGCTTGAGACTGGTCATGGCTGGGAACTGGCAGAAGTGACATTTGAACAAGGACAGGAAAGTGAGCCATGTGGCCCTTGTCAGAGTGCTGCAGTGCACAGGTGTGGGAATGAGGCACCAAGGCTGAGGGAACAAAGAGGTCTCAGGGCTGATGACACAGAACCTACTTGACAGTTCTGAACACAGTGCATTTATACGGGAGAAACTGAGGCGTAGAGGTCATGAGGAATATGCAGCCCTCCAGCCTTGAGTGCTGGTCCCTATCACCATCCCTCCAGGGCGTGCTGAGGCAGGTCAGCTATAGGCTGAGCTATCTGTTCCATACTGAGGTCCCCTTCCTCCAGGGCATGATCCTGCAGGTCTCAGGCAGTCTGCCTTGCCTCAGTGGCCTGGAGATGACCTGCGACTACAGCAATGGCATCCAGACTGTGGCCCGAGTTCCAGGCCCCGCTGACAGCCACCAGATTGCCTACTGCAACCTCCTGCCCCGGGATCGATTTCCAGCCTTCCCACCCCACCAGGGTGAGCAAGGGGTGGAGGGTGGAGGGTGCTAAGGGCAGGTCCTGATCCTTGACCTCTGAGGTCCCTGCCTTTGATCTGCAGACCACATAACCATGGAGATGTCCCTGAGGGTCCAGGGGCATGCCATTGTCTCAGCCAACTTCACCATCTATGACTGTAGTCGAGTCGCTCATGTGGCCCCCAGCATGGCGTGAGTGGCTGGATGCCCTGTGGGGGGGGGGCAGTGTCCCCAGGGAGGCCCTGGGGGTGTTCATGGTGTCCTCCTGGCTCTCACTTGCCCACCAACCTTCTGCAGAACCCCCACCACCAGATAACCCTTTACCGCATGTGGTGGCTTTCTATAGGCCCCTTGCTTAGGTCTGGCAGATGAGCGCTCACCCTTTAGAGGGTGCCCTGTGCCACTGCCTCCTGGGCTCAGGTTCCTGGCAGGGCCAGGTGAGCATGAGGGCAGAGTCTGAGGGCCTGTCTTCCAGCTGCACCAGCTGCCTGTCTACACGCTGGCCCTGCTTTTGGTGCACAGAACAGCACACTTGTGTCTCCAATCAGTCCCAGTGCCAGGCCTCGTCCAACCCCATGGTAAGCTATTGGGCCAGGGCCTCACTGTCATGCTCCTTATGAAAACTTTAACATACACATTGAAGGCCTAAGTCTTTACGTCTTCTTCCTAAACACTAAAAAGCCAGTTAGATATGGTCCTGCTAGCCTATGGTAGGTAGGGTAAAAGCTTTGGGTGTGACGCGTTGACTGTGTGAGCTCTGCCAGCCTCTTAACCCTCCCTGGATCTGTTTCTTCACCTATAAAATGGGCCACCAGCGGGACTGATGGCCACTGTGAACCCAGGGACTTTTGTGCTGGTTTTTGACAGAGGTGTAGGCACTCACAGCTGGGTGGGGTTTCTGAGGCAGCAGCCAGTCAGAATGCCCACCCTGGGTCTGTGGTTCTGAGGGTGGAAGCAGTAGCAAGTGGCAGTAGGGCTATCCTTAAGGGTCATTGTTATGGGCCAGAGAAGAGGCAGCTTCCATCCAGCCTGTGTAAGTAGGCAGGTCACAAAGTGCCTGGTGGCTGTGGAAGGGCTGCTCTGTACATCAGCTGCCCAGAGCTGGAAGGAGTCACCTGCCTGTCCCCAGTGTCCCCGTCCCCATATGGGAGGAGGGAGGAGGTGGCTCCCAGATGGCTCTGCCAAGAGAGGACTGGACAGGACAGGAGCCCAAGCCAGGGGATCTGGAAGTGGGCCAGGTGAGCTGGGGCACAAAGTCAGGAGGTGGCAGGGTAGACGCAGATCTCCTGCTGGGGACTGGGAGACAGGTGTGTGACAGCAGCCTGGCCCAGGGGGACCCTTGACACCCACCCAGCATTGTTCAGTGTGGGTTGTGACCAATCCTCCCTGCCATCCACAGAGCCCCAAAGACTGTCCTCAGACTCTACACTCACTGCTGGCACCCTCACCCACGGGCAGCTCCCAGGACATCCTTGTGCCACTGGTGAACGCTGCCTCCTTCTACGTGAGTCTCTGCATGAGGCATGTAGCCCAACCCACTGCTGGTCCTCCAGCTGGAATTCCTCTCAGGACAGAGGGCACAAGGTGGGGGTGGGGGTGTGTGGGTGGTAGGTGGACCCTGATGTGGGGCACCAATCCCTCCGGGCCCTTCCAGCCCAGGCAGCAGGCGGGCATGTCCCACAGCGCTGGGGTAGGGGAGGAGGGCCCAGGTGGCTTTAGTCCAGGGCGAGCATGACGGGAATCTGGTGAGATGGGTGTGGTCCGGGTGTCCTTAGCCTGGGGTGTCTGTGGTACAGTTGGATGTGGTTCACACGGTGGGTGGTGGGCATAGTCTTTGCTGGTCTCACGTGGCCCCACCTAGCATCTCACTAGCCTCTACCCCGTGGTAAGAAACAAGCCTAAACAGATGGCTGGGTTTTTGCTTCACCCGTGCCCACCCTTCTGCAGTGTCCTGGGTGGGAAGCTTCTGTGAGTCTTGGCAGGGAGCCAGCCGTCCCACTCTGGGAGGCCATCTGCTGCTCCCACGAGGAGCTGCCACAATGGCTGTCACATGTGGGACTGTGTGCCTGGCATTAGGACATGTGGGGAGACGACAGTGGAGTCCCAGCCCGATCAGGTACCCTAGCCCCTAGTCTCAGGTTATCTGTCCCTAGGTCCCTGTCCTGTGGGACACCCAGGCCACTGTGTGCTGCCTCATCTTGGCTTGCCAAGGACAGATGGACACTGCCCCATTAGCAGCCAGTTGTCTTGTGTTGCTCCTGGCTGGGACCCCAAAAAGGAAGCCTGCTCTGCTATCTGTTGGGGTGTCCCCTTTCCAACAGCTGGAGTGTAGACAGTATGCACTGGCTCATGGCCTCAGCCACAGGAACCCTAGCTTGTTCAGCCAGCCAGCATATGCTGGTGCTGCTGCTGAGAGCAAGATGTGCCTGGGGTGCTGGCCCTGTAGTCTCCAGCAGCAAACATTACTAAGCACCTCCCACACACCCATCACAAGTTCATCTTAGGCACCCAGGATTTGCAAACGTGTAAGATATGCAAGCTCCAGTTTCCCCAGCAACCCTGCAAGGAAGGGGATAGGATTTCTGATTCCCATAGTACAGTGTATGCTAAAAAAGCTATGGGTGGAGGCAGGAGAATCACTGTGAGTTTGAGGGCCACCTTGGCCTGCATAAATGAGTTCAAAACCAGCCTGAGCTGGAGAGAGAGACCCTGTATCAAAAAAAAAAAAAAAGGAAAAGAAAATTAAATCTCTGCAAAGTGAGGTGATTTGATAAGACCATGTAGTTTAAGGAGCAGAGGAGAGACTTGACTTGAACCTAACATGAGTTCTTCCAGCTGCTTTGTGGTGTACATATTATCTACCCTCCAGTTGTTGGAAAGGGGACACCCCAACAGATAGCAGAGCAGGCTCCCTTTTTGGGGTCCCAGCCAGGAGCAACACAAGGCAACTGGCTGCTAACAGGGCAGTGTCCATCTCTCCTCGCAGAGCTCGGCAGCTCCAGTCCCTTGCAGTAGATGAGAGATGGGGCAGGGAGTTCTTAACACCCGCTTTGAAGTGGATAGATGCAGGATCCCGTGAGGGCTCCCTTTTGATAGGGGGTGTCAGGAGCTTTGTGGCCAAGGCTGTGCTGCATCTTGCTGATTGCAGAAAGGGAATGGGCTATCCAAAGAGAGAAGGAAAGGGCTGGGGAGATAACTCAGTAGAGTAAGTGTTTGCCCGGCAAGTGCAAGGGCCTGAGTTCAATCCCCAGTGCTGAAAAAATATAACCAAAGAGAAAAGGAAAAGATCCCCTAGGACAGAGCACTGCAAGAGTTCTAAGGCAGAAGTGGGGAGCTGGTGCAGGGAGCTGAATCCCAGCCTGGCTTAGACCTCTAGGGAAGGTGAGATATCTCTGCCTCCCCAGAATTTGGACACAGAGGTGGGAAGGGGCTCAGGTGAATACAGCCAGCTGGGGCACCCCAGGCATGTTGGGGGGCAGTTCTGCCTGCACCTGCAGCCCCTCTGTATCTTCCCAGGGAGCAGCCCTTCGGTGCAGCTTTGGAGTGGAGGACAGCTTTGATGCTGTGTGGGTGAATGGCTCTGCCATTCGCTGCAGCCACGTGGTGGTGAGTGGGGTGTCCACCCAAGGAATCCCCAATGCTGCCCCCATCCTCCCTCCC